>JBBMFX010000021.1:7461780-7481118 GCA_037832545.1 Rhabdalestes septentrionalis
TCTCTCTCTCTCTCTCTCTCTCTCTCTCTCTCTCTCTCTCTCTCTCTCTCTCTCTCTCTCTCTCTCTCTCAGGTGTTGTGTGAAGCTAAAAGAGAGTTAGTTTCAGGCAGTAAAAGCCTCCAAAGGGCTATTTGTTCCTACGTTCAATGTTGAAAGCTTAATATGGGTAAATAAACTTCTTCGTTTCAAAGCCCACATTTATCTTACTCTAAATTGACCCAAATGTTTTTTAATGATTCATTTAGATGCCAACCACAATATTTAAGAGGAATCTCTTAAATACTGCATGTTAATTCAAGCTATTCAAGCAACATATGATAAATAATAGTCTTGGCAGAAACATTTACAATTGTACAATCTCTGTCCTGACCCAGTAGTGAAATGAGAAGGATAACAGCATCCTAAAAACAGAAAGCATTTTTTCCTAATCACGGTTTAAAGATATGGGCACCATTACATTAGTTAAGTAAACATGACAGTATATGAATGTGATGAGGAGAATCTAATTGACTAATTTCATGTGTTTACAAGAGCTGCAATTGCACACATCCACAACAACTCAAACATTTATCTTTACCAGTGGCATTGACCTTTGCACATTTTAACCTGCCATTACCCTCCAGACCCATTCAATACAGCCAAGTGATCCGCACCTCAGCAACAAAAACACTGGCTGCCCAATGCTGAAAAATTCATAGACCATGTGTTCACAGAAATTGAATAATGCATGGGTGAGATTAGCTTTAGTTTCAGGGAAAGCAAGGGGCAGATGAATAAAGGATCATTGTATCTACCTGCATTTCACTATCAGCAACCTAAGGGTGTAATGTCTTCATCACTTGGCACAAATTCATGCCTTTCAAAAGAGGTTACATAATCCCACAAATATCTGGGCATGGCGATCCTGCAGTCCAACAGGATGCAAATGACCACAGATTCTTTGTTATTAAGTTGTTGTTTTTTTGTTTTTGTTTTTTTCAAATGAGAACGAAAATGACCAATCCATGCTCTGCCAACAAATGCACACTTTTGAAGAAGTCTTTGCAAGGTTGAACAAGCTTTATAGGACATAACATCATACCACCCCAATCCGATCAGCATCGTTGCTGCAGTTTTTGCCCACAAATGATTAGTGAATCAGATCACAGTGTATATAAGTTGCCCATAACTTTAAAACCACATGCCTAACATTGTGTTTATCTGTCTTAAGTTTGAATGCCAGGGTCCAAGATTTCAATGCACAACATTTCTCAGAGATTAATGCTACCTCTCCTGTCTTGCCTTTTGTTGGTGGACAGGTCTCAGAATGGATCTTCTGACCAGTCTGTGACTACACAGCCCCAAACAGAGCAAGCTGTTGTGCACTGTGTGTGTTTTGACACCTTCCTCTTATTGCAAGTATCAACTTTTCAGCTGTTTGTGGTATAAAATCTCTTCCATGGGATCACACAAGATGGGCTAGCCATCACTCCTTAATTGCATCAGTGAGCCTTGGGAGCCCATGACCCTTTTGACGATTCACTGGTTGTTCTTTCTCCATGCTAGTGGCCTGATTTATTTAAAAAATCTTAAAACAACTTCTAAAGTCATTCAATTTTAATTATTTAAATAGAAAGTTTTCTCAATTTTTCACATTGCTTCTTGAAAGAACACTTAACTGAAAAAAGGATTTAATTTCAACATAGAACAATTTCTCACACCTCCCATATTTAGAATTGAATCATATCTGCTTTTCACCATGTCTGAAATACTGTTTAATTATAGAATAGGAAGAACTGTGTTTACAAAGGAAAAATGAAATACGTCCCAATAAAAAGTCATTTCTAGGATTAATTCTACTTTATCATTATCTCAGAAAAAGTATTTATATCCCTAAAGACCCTTTTTTGTTAAGGTTTCACATCATATAAAATTAACCTATTTAATTGGTCCAAGTACATATAAAATACATTATATGGAGGTTAGTTAAATCGATGTATCTGGATGTGTTTTGGGGTTTGTACTAGATTTAGAATGTGTCAAGTTCCTGCCCTGTGGAGATTTAGTGGACAGTGCTTTTAACCCCCATGGGTTTGATTAAGTAGTTAATCCTTGGTAAGCTTCATATGTGTGTAACTTCACATGGCCAGTGGGTTTTATCAGGTGCTGTGGTGTTCAAGGAGAGATATGGCATGGAAGAGAGGAAACAGAGGAAATGAGGGCCAGGTGCCCCTAAGTGGGAAGAGACTACAGACAATTTCAACAAAATGCTCACAGACCCTTCGGAGCAGGAGTTTTGCCTTTCTGTCCATCATAAAGGCTGACCCATTCACTAACCGAGTGATGGCCTGGGTAGCATGTGGGTAGCGAGTGGATGGGAAAATGAATACATTGAGAGACACATTTTTAGTTTTATTTATTAGACATAAGTCTTTATAGACGAAGACAACCAGTGTTCAATCTTATTTCATTGAGATTTTATTCCAGGTGTGACTGAACAATTTTAACTAGCCCTTTTACAATGAAATGTTTACATAATATTGAGTGAAGCTGTATTTAAAAAAAAAAAAGCTTTTGATTTGACAGCGATGATATGTGTTGCCTGAAAAACACAAAAGTGCTCAAAACAGAGAACAAACGGCAGAGATTTCTACAGGTTTGTAAAAGTTCTTTTAATTCTTAATCATGAGGACTAAAGAACACTAAAATCTATTGTCTTTCCTAAACACATAGCATGGGGACAAGTAATTCAGAGAGAGATCTGGCCTGAGGTAATGACACAACCAATTAATTAACACAGTGACACAGGAATTACCTTTGCCCTCACTGTGTAGATGAAACCTCGGCTGGAGCAGTGTCAGAACATCCATGATCACTCCATCAGTCAGCGCCTTAGATTATTAAGGGCATCCGTAGACACTCCATTGTACATTCTCCAAGTCAACACAAACCAAATGTAACACTACAGCAGTAGTTCAAAGGCATAATTGACTGTTTAAAAGTTTGTACAGCAAAGGTACAAAATAATTCTACATGACATTTCTGTGCAAAACCACAGACACAGAGACAAGAATTATATAAAATCAAAAGTGTATTCAATCTAGTTAAAAACCTGTAGATAATATTACATTTGAAATACACTATGTTATATACATAAATGTTATTGCACATGATAGAGTAGTAGATCAGTAATATTGACATAAGTATTGATATTCACATGGTAAGATTATGGCATATCATAACAAGGTATTGTACATAGTGAAAAGATTTTGCACCCAATTAAGAAAACTTATTTGAGGGAACACATGAACACTGCATGTGGTAAGACTAATGCACATGAGATGTTGCACATTATGTTAATTTTCTACCATCCGATAAGAAATGTTCTTGACATTGCATGTTGTAGACTGTTGCACTGAACAGTAAGATACTAATACTAACATATACATGATTATAATGATTAAAAAATAAAACATAAAAAAACTATTTCCACAATAAAAAAAATGTAGTATGGAAAGAGAATTACAATCAATATGAAGTCATGATTTAAAAAGACAAATCCTGTCATGTTTCTTTTTTACAGTATGTTTATATCCAGAACAAACTAGTAGTTGATCCAAGCCCCATTCATGCCTGGTCAAACATCAAGGCAAATAAAACAAAAAATGTAAACCATTAGAAATGATTGTATATAAAATAACGTATGTTCTTTATCAACAACATGTTTTGTTCTATATTATGTATTGCGATATATTGTTGTAGACCAGTAAACATGTTTTACAGTTATTTCAAATGCAGCTGTTTTCACTGAAAATGTATTCACTTATAGGATTCTTACACTGTCAACATGAGAGCCTCACTGAAGGTGAACCATTTGTCTCTTGGTGTAATTGTAAGCTGTGATTGCCTCAGGTCTAGTGTATGCCGTCACCTCCATTGCTGTGACAAACTTCTGCCTCTGTGCATACCAACAAGCAGCCAGTGAGGTGTCAGGTTCCCACTGACTAACATCAAAATGTTCAACAAAACATGGCTGAGAGGTCAGAAAAGGTAGCTGTAATTCGAATTCTCTGGCAGATATTCAGTTTCAAATCTACAGCCCTTTTTTTACACATCGTTTGCCACTCTGAATGTCCTTTTTTGGGACAGCACACATCTCTCAAGCCTTTTTTCTGGTAGCAAGGGTTGGGTTTTGAAGAACGAACATGTTCTTTTCATCAGGTTAACCTGTTCCGCTCACTCCTCATAATGCTCTCCACCCTCTCCTAGCTGATAGAGGTGAGACAGGGAGGTTGAAAGGTCTGTCTGGAGATCAGAGCGTACAATGCTAACAAAAGCACTTCTAGTCTCTGATGTGGTAAAAACAACTCATTGCCAGTAATGAATCCTGAGTTCATAA
Organism: Rhabdalestes septentrionalis; assembly: GCA_037832545.1. Lineage (NCBI taxonomy): Eukaryota > Metazoa > Chordata > Actinopteri > Characiformes > Alestidae > Rhabdalestes > Rhabdalestes septentrionalis. Next base: position 7,466,159 of record JBBMFX010000021.1, read on the forward strand.
CCAAGCCCTTGTCTGACTATCTCCTCCAGCAAGGATGTAAAAGAGAGACACTTTCAGTGTGATTTTATTTCTGCTTTTTCCCCTGACAACATGCATTCCCCTTATGTGAATTGACTGAATATTACATATTTTTGTTTCTATGGTGTTACATCCTTAAAAATATAAATAAATAGAATTTGGATTTGATGTACAGCTCTTAGAAGAAATTTAATGGGAGGATGCAGAATATTATATGGAGATTCTCTGAACTTTAAAAGGCTAAAAATGATATTTGACCTGTGACATTGCAAAAAAATAAATGTTATATATGTAAAAAAAAAAAAAGCCAAGTGAAAATATTTCAAGTCATGATTAAGTCTGATCACCATCTGAGGTCATTCATTCAGCCTTTCGTTTGAAGTGATATCAGAAGCACATTGTCTCTGAATATTCTTTTTTTGAAGTCAACTTAGGGAGCGTACATCCTATTTACCCGCATTACCACAGTGAAACACAATACATAATGCTATTATTACGATGGTGTTATTTTCCAATCCCTTTCAATGACTGCCATTGCCCCTGGTTGTCATATGTCTAGTCATTGTCCTGTGTAGTCTTATTCAGGAGAATTGAAGGAAAGGTTTACTGAGCTATTTTCCAGCTGGTCTCCAAATAAAATCTTTTGCCGGCGGTTTGCTTTAAGGGTCAGTTTTATATTGATATGTCTCACATCTCTTATCTTATTTCCATCATTTTCTTTTTCTAGAAGATGGTGAGTAAATAAAGAACAAATACTCCATATGGCCAGAAATAGCCTTTGATGGTCATACGCATGCCACATGTCACATTTCAGTGGTATGCACAAACAGAAGCAAGACCAGAACAGCTGGGACAGACAATATGAGCCTATCTGTGCACACTACAATTTATATGAAACACATATAAATGCATTATTGTAAGCGGAACATGTTGTAATTATTGAAAGTAATTATGTATAAACGTGTTTTCTAAGAAGTCACCAAGCATTTTATTGGTTGACAAGCTGAAAAATTGTATGTACCCAGTAGAAGTCTTAAAAAGATGTAACTATTTGTCTATAAAAGATTAAAAAAACTATAATTTTTGAATTTTATGCATGTTATAAGGCCTTAGTATGTGAAAGTCTTCTTTGAATTTAGTGTGAATTATTGAGTTATAGTGCTTTACTAAACGATATAATGAAACTTGGTGTCATATTATATATATTTGTTTTAGAATTTTTTCTTAACGTTCTTTATTTTGCTTCATTTTGATCATTTACTACTGACAATTTACTACTACAAACTCAGCCTGGTTAAAGATAGATAACATTAAATAAAGTGAGTCAACATTATCTTGATAAGCTTGAATAAAATTTTACAAGATCATTTTAATGAGCACCTAAAAGGGAGTATAAATTAATGTTCAACTGTCCCATTCGAACCATTCAAGTGCTTTCAAAATGACATGACAAAAGACATGTCTCAGATAAACAAGACCTTTCTTGATAACTAGGTACCAAGATTCACAAAAACAGAATACAAAGCCACACTTTATCTTGATCACTGACAATGCTGAATCACTACTTTTTTTTTTTTTACTTTGCTCAAGCCCTAATTTAATTAGTACTATTGGTCACTTCCTCCCTGTTACTTAAATTTCCCTTTAAAGCCTTCATTATCTTAGTAATGCTTTGTAAGTAAGCTTTTACTTATCGTCTGCAATTGTTTACGTATCACTAGAATAAGTTTCACTCTTAGTTTCACTCTTAGTTTCACTCTTAGTTTTCACAGCAAACAGCAGGCTGGATGGAGAGCAGAGTAGCAGTGAATGTGGTAGGACCTTTATGCTATATAATGACTGTATTCACTGAAGCTTTCTTTTGGGAACCAAATATGGTATCTCCATGACATTGCTCCAAATATCCCTTGTGTGCTTCTGGTTCCATTTGTTGTTTCATAATACTTTGTGGGAAACACTCACTGAACATTAACAGATTCCCAGAGACTTCCTCCCTTTACTCAGACTTGTTGAAGGGAGAGTGATGCAATGATTTATATTCCTCTTGATAAATGTGGTCCATTGGAAATTCATATGTATCTACATTTAAATATTAGCAACAGAATTCCTTTTAATGAAATAATTGTATATTTGTGGATCCCTGGGTTGTATTTATTTAATGATATGAATGTCAGGTCAATGTATTTTGTGCTGCATTTTTGACAAGAAAATGACCAAAAATGTTGTTTTCCTATTATAACAGATCTAAAGAACTCATGTCTTGTTAATGGCATAGTTTGTCTTTGTTTCGTGAAAGAATGGATGCTCAACACATGTGGCACCCAAGAATGGAGGAAATAAGTTGCAGCCAAGACTTCAGGCTTTTTTAAACAGTTCAGTCGACTCAATTTCTTGGATTCCACTCATACCCTGCAGGCAGAATGTTTTAACTGCTTTTGAGCCAGAAAAAATCATTGTAGATCTATCAATAAATAATAAAGATGTCTTTTCAATGAAGAGTCGAATGCACTATTGATTCCATCAATTCCATGAGTACTTTCTCTGGATTGCGGTTGTAAGGATATTTTAAGGTTACATGAAAGAAGGATTGTTACAAGTTCAGGCTTATTTGAAACATACTAAAGTTGATATATGCTAACAAAAATTCCTGATGGTGCACAGAAGCCAAAAATAGCTATTCACATTCACAAATAGCTTCACATTCCAAGCTTTTGATAGAATTAGTAACCTGGCCTGCCTGAAGAAACCTTAACAGTTCCATGCATAATAAAATGCTTAAACTCTCCCCAAGGATCATGGACAAGGCCTTGAATAGATGTCCCAAAGCAAAAGGGGCCTGCTTGTTTTAGACCTGCCCATATCGTAACTTAATTGTATTGCGTCTCAGAGCTGTGGCTAGAAGTTATTGCTTTTCCATATAGAACTTTCTGGGAGAGAAATAGCATTCTGGTTGGTGATAGCAGGGTGGTACTGGTTTGTCTCATTCTGACAGGTTACTCACTCCTCAAGCACACTGAACATTACTCTAAGGACCCTCCCTCTGTCTTCCTTCACTCCCCAGTGCCGTTCCTCTCTGCCTGGTACTGTAAGAGAGGCCCTGTCATAAAAAGCAATGGATGTACTGGGAGAAATAAAGCACTGCCTATGACTTATTCATGACAGCATTACCTGCTTGGTAAAAGTATAGACAGCTCTAGGTGGCAGAATGACAGGTTCTTCAGACCAAGGAGAATCTGACAGTGTGAAACTCTCCTCCCCATGTATGTCCAGTAACGTTTAAAAAGCTCCAACTTTTATGAGTCTTCTGACCTCTGTCCATCCCGCCCATAAATATAGCAGACTCTCTGGTGGCTGACCACACATCGGCACATGTGTAAGTAACACTGCAGCCTGCATAGTCAGGCACCTTCCATACTTATTCATTCAAAGCATGAGCTTATGTGCTTAGTGCTTAGCCATAAAGAAAAACAAGGTTCATGTTAACATTTTTGTCCAGGAACTTACTGCCTTTGTTGTAATCATGCGAAAGCATTATTACATAATCAAACACATGCGTTCGTCTTATTCCTGCCTGTAGTTATTTGTACCCACTGCAAATTACACACAACAGTACAAGCAGAGTACTATTGCATAATAAAACACAGTTCTCAAAAATGATGCCTGTAGTTGTTTAGACAGTAAGACATTACGCACACACTGCAAAGGCTTAAAAAAACAATAGGAGAAGCATATATCCGACTCTACTGTAAAACAAGATTCCACAGTGTGTTAAACAAACAAGTGGTGACATCAAAACCTCTGAATGAAGTGGAAGACAGGATTACTGTCCTTTTTGAATGGGCAGTCATTCCTGAGCATGCCCCCTTGCCGGGATTCCTGACTAGCAGACAACAGAAACCAACGCGATTAATATGATTTCTGATCGCCTGTGGTGCTGCAGGTAGAGCCATGAGACATGAGAAGTTGGACTATATGCAAACCTGGCCATGTGCTGAAGCAAATTTTGCGGCAATTTGGCAAATTCGTAGGGCTACAAGATACCTGGCATTATTGTGAATTATTTACAGTCACCAGACTGAATTTCACCAATTTTCCAGTATGCCCCGACAGAGAGCATAGCATTTGGTTTAAAAAATACTGCAGTCTATAAGCTGATCATATTTCTTGCCATATGATTTTCCACTTCATGCACCAGGTGTACCAATATATCTGTCACATCAAATTGAATAAATATGCTTTTGAAGAGCCATCTCCTCTCACTAATGACCTAATTATATACTCTTTCACAAATATATGCTCGATATAGTACATTTAAAGACCATACTCTTCTCCTCAGTTTATGCTACTCCAATGACCCCAACCCAAATTGGTACTTGAAAACAATTCCTTAAAAGTTTGTCTAAAGGTCACCCTTTTACATCCTGAGGGAAAAAAGCAAGAAAAAAATGCAGCAACTATTCAAAGGTCCATAACTCTTGGCTCAGCAGTAACCATGAAATTGTTAGGCGACTAGCTGTTCTTACGCAGGGAGAGGGTGTGAGTCATGCACAAAGGGTTGAAAAATGAAAAGAATCTCTTTTTCTGTGAGATGTTTGTGGTGTGTTCTGCCCAGTTAGGGTGTGTGTTTCCTTCTTTATTTCAGTTGAAAATAAACAAAAACAAAAAACAATACAAACATCACTAAACATGTTGTAATAAAGAAAATGAATATAGAAATGCCATGCATAAAGTCATCATAGACATAACTATCCCTGAGATACAGGCAATTAGAATACCCAACAGATTTCAAAAGAGAACACCAGTATCAGTCTCATGTTATTAGGGGGGGCAGGATGGCCTTTTTAAATCCACAGCTGTGTAAATGATGTCAAGATTTTCCAGGAAATCACTCCAGGCAGAATTAGCCAGAAATTCCAAAGGATTCATCATTTACTAACTAGGTTTGACTTTGCTTAATTTTACTTAGCTTCTTACAAAAACATCCAAATTCCACTGATTTTTCATCTTGTCCAGAATGTGCCACAAGCAGGTATCACATCCAGGGTGAGTTCCTCATGAGGTTTTCATCGAATGTCATATGACTGAGCTTGATCAGACCACAGCAGAACTGACAGTGCCTTAATTTGATGTCATCCGCGGTTTATTGCTTGATTTTAATCCAAGTGACATTACCATCAAACCTTGTCTAACATCAAATACTTCAAATAAATAGGCCTCAAAAGTTGTAGGGCATCAGAGGCTCGTGACTCAAAGGGGAAATCCAGAAGACAGACCGGATATCCACCTCTTTAACACATTTATTCTGATGGCTTCACAGATAGAAGCTGTTCAAATGTGCTTCCAATGTGCAGGCATGCATGGCCCACTGCTGTACCCCTATTCACTTAGAGGACTGCTCTGATTTGTGCTGAGTAGCTTGATAAAACAGCAGGGTCTCCACAGTGGACCAGAGGCTTAACATTAAAGAACATGTGTTATCCATTCTATTTGACTGTAAAACCAGAGCATGGGTCCTCTTACCTTTACCTTATGTGTAGCAAGGATGTTGAATTTTGTTATAGAAGTCAGTGGCTGCTCGTAAATAAGAGCCAGTAGTGCCTATGGGAGAAAACATGGAGAGATATTGCTTTCATTTCCTTTAATAGGTCCAGTATTTCAAAGACACTGGGGCAGCAAAGGAACAGAATAAAAATAAATCTATTAGCAGTTCGCAGTTCATCTCATAAATGTCAAAGCTAACTATTTGCTGATTTATCTTAACAGACTAATATATCAAGAAACTTTAGAAGACACCTTCAAAGCTGAACATTTGTCCTGAACAGAAATAAAGACCAAAGGTGGAAAAGTGTATTTGCATTGGTCACACATCAGGAAGCATATAGTTATAGATTTTCCTTTACACTAACCCCTTAACATTCATTCATTCATTCATTCATTCATCTGCCTAGCCATCCATCCATCCATCTACCCATTCATTGATACATTAATTTATTAATATTTTCGCTAATTGAGTTGCTCATCTTTACCAATGGGTGTTGGTGGTTGCTGGAGCCTGTACCAGTGCTCATAAAGAAGAGAAACCCCCTGAACAGGTTGCCAGTCTATCACAGGGCAGACACCCATTCACGCAACTATTTGAACTAGATCCATGAATGTTAAAGTACAGCCAGATACTAGGAAAACAGCCATACTTATTTTGCCACCTGTGACAATGCATGCAAATATTGGCTGTATAGAATCTTCATAAAACAATCAAGAGATATAAAGCAAATGTATGCCCTTCTTAACATAGATATGTGTGTGAGTACTGATGAAATCTACAAATTATGTGCATGTACTTTGGAGAACATATACCGTTCTACACCTTAGTCCCACATTTGGGGACTAGGGGAAATTTTGTGTGCTCAGTTGAACTATCCCCAATTCATGCGTGTTTTTGGTGGTGGGAGGAAACCCACGTGGCCATGAGGAGAACATGCAAACTCCACACGGAAAGACCCTGCGACCAACCCGGGAGTCGAACCCAGGACCTTCTTGCTGTGAGGCGCTAACCCCTGCGCCACCATGCTGTCCTGGACACATATCCTTATGTAGAAATGTTTCATGCAGAAAAAATTGCTCATTTACCTTCCAGTAACAATGTTTTATTTTATGTCAGTATCTATTTATCCGTTTCACAATGATAGCTCTTACTATTGACATGGAGAAATCTATCTGAACAAAAATATATGAACTGCATGTGTTTGTATGCAGAGGCTGCAAATGTATGTGCTTGATTTTATACACCTGTTACCAGTAATTTAGTTGAAACGCAGTAATTAATAGGGGTGTTCACATACCTTTGGCCAACATTTATTTTAGACATAAATCTTGTATTACGCATTTATTTCTTAAGCTTGTTACATAACCTTGTTACATGACTGAAGTTTCTGTTTCTTTCTAACAATCATCTCACAAGTTAACTGTAACTAGGTACAGGCGAAGAAGTAAGATATCACAAAAGCACTGGCCTTCTTAATCATCCCCTGTCATCATTTCAACAGTCAAGTGACAGTGAGAGATGACAAACTGCAGGTACATGGCAAGAAAAATGCATCTGGGCCTCCAATACCAAATCATGAGAAACACATGTGCTTAGCCCTGCATGATGGATTCCGCATTAGCGGCTCTGTTGACTTTACAAAAAAAAAATCTGCCACAAAACATAATACTTTGATAACTTGCTTTACTATTTGGCGCAACAACTGCAATGCATCAGTGTAGGTAATGAAACAAGAGTAGCTCTTCAACAGTGCGAAAGTTAATGTTTGGGGAAGTCCAGTAATGTGTCATCAGCAAGGCTTATGATGAGAGTACCATGCACAATGATGAGGAAAAATGGAAAACCTTTGCAACCTAAATCACTCGCGATTTCTTCATGAATGCCCGCGAATATGTTTGCTTTAGTTCGTAATGAAGACATCTCACTTACAGCCACAGTTGGCAATGAAAATTCCTGAACCCATAAATGTCAAAAAGGACCATTTATCTTTCCCTTATTATTTTCAGACTCCTGCTGAAAACTCTTTCAAGATCTCAAAGGGTTTAATACATGACAATAATGGAATGAAGGAAGAGTGCCTCTGATGGGGAATTCAAGTGATAATAAAAATAAACAGATCAGTCTGTGGCTTTAAAGTCAAAAAGCTATGGGTGTAATTCAGTTCAGATGTAATGAAGTGCTAAAAGACAATTAGTATAAGAAGGAGTCCCCTTGGACTAGCTGGGAAAATATGTAGAGGTCCAGAGCATTTTGACAACTTGTTTTAGGGAACAATGCAATAGGATTAACACACTAAATGCAAAAAATCTAGATGGAACAGCACACAGAATTTGTAAAAACATGAAATACTAAATGGACTGAGCAACATTTTTGGCATGAGACCAGAAAGCTGAGATGGATTTCATTCATTGAGGCATTGTGGTTTAGGAAATCCTGTTAGAGAAGGTCAGAGAGGCGTGTGGATCCCAGCCCGTACAACAGGAAAGTGAATTGAATTAAAGGTAATAATTAGAATGATATTCTTTTCCTTTATTTGGTAAGGAAGCAAAAAGCTTTGCCATGCCCAGTGCTCTATTTGACACCCTGCTATGCATTGAACCATTTTATTGAAGACCATGTAAGGACAGGTGATTTTTGTCCTCACAAAAAAATTGAGGCCAACATATTTAAGGCCTGATTCTTTAGTAATTGCTATGTGAGCAACATAAAGGCATGAAGAGATGAGCTGCTAGGTAGTATCTGAATGCCAAGATATTAAATTCCTTTGACTGCCACTATAAACTGAAATGAACAAAAGTAATTCCCAGAAGAGCCTAGATCATGGTGAGGTTTATGTGTTTGTCTTTTGGACCTCCTGCAGTGGACCACCTGGTCTCTCGCCACAGTCATCCTTAGGCTATTACACTTACTTTGCTGAATTTTCAGTGAGTGGCCACCTTCCACCTCCACTCTAAATATATGTATTGTCCAGGGCACATTTTAAAGCCACAATACCTCTTTCTCATCTTCTCTCTAATACCAAGAATAAACTTGAAGAGAACAACTAATCCTCACTGGAACTGAGGCCTGGCACTACAAAGGCAGTCTGGTTGTGTGCCACGTGCGATGCAGAACAGACTTCATGGCATTTTCAGCCAAACAGACTGAAACTTTATCCTGTCACAAAGCAGAGAAACATCAAGTGGTGATGGACATTTCAGACCACTAACTGACATTTTAACATTACTGTCTGAGGGCATCTACAACAGACAGAATTAATTACTCAAAATTGTATAATATTTGTTTCCTTTTCACACAAATAATGAGAAACCAGAACAAACAAGATATTATTTCAATGTAATTCAATAAAATTTTAGCCATATATTGCTTGCTTTACAATATATTTGTCGATATTTAGGAACACTGACAGAATTTAATTTACACTTAATTTACATTTATTATAGTGCTACATATGTAGTTTAAAGTAGCATTGGTAGTCCAGCCCAAGGACTCTGTTTGGTTTGGTGTTAATGTCTGAATTTATGAATGAGATGTATAGTAGGATGAGTGGATGGATGGGTGTATACTGGAAAAAAGGCAAAAGTTGTATTTTATGTTTTATGCTTTTCCAAAATGTCCCAAATTGTTCACAAAAAAGGGCAAAAAATTAAGCCTTTTCCCTTTAGCAGTTGTATTAACTTATTTTCACTTAGATAATAAATAAACCCAACTGATGCTTAAAATGATTGATGGAATGATCCTGAAGGAACTGCAGCAACAGTAAAGAGGGCTGTGCAAAAAGTGCATGTTGGAAGAATGCTACAAAAATGTAGAAATTAAGTGTGTGAGTGAATATCATTTGAGAACATCCTAAATGAGAATGAGAATGAATAACATATACACGTTCCTTATTTATGAATATACATGCGTGCACATAAGAGGATAAAGAAGAAACCTAGAGCGCACCCAAGACTCAAAAATGGGAACTCACCTTCCTATGACACCTGGATTACTATGAATGTTTTATTACACTGATGAGGTTAAACAAATGCATTCAGGTTAAACACAGGAGATGGACGCTTGAATGCGTTAAGAGCATATTTTCTGACTCCTGACCAAATCAGTCCATGTGAGGCTCCAAAGTGTTGATGTCCCAGTAGCACATACCACAGTATTTAATGGAAGGGATGCAATTGCGGTTGTGAGGCTCCACACAAACGGATGGATGTGAAGACAGTGGGACATATGGTGTCTGCAGCTCCTCCGCCCCTGGTGGAGGCCAGACGGTTTGATCCAGCACATGCCGATAGAAAGGCAAAAAGCCTCACAAGCCACTTCCTTTCTGGGTTCCCTTCACGGCTTGCTAACGGTTTTCCACCAACACAACTGGCCTTTTGAAGTTGCTTTTAAGAGCACAATTATTCCCCCCTCCAGACAGTACACTCACTTCTCACCTTTTTAATAAGCCACTCATAGACAAGTGTTTGACTCTTTTTTCTCCCTCTCACTCTTTCTAACTTACTCTTCAAGATGCCTAAGTGCTCCCATAAATTCCCTGTCACTTGGCTACAAACATGCCCCCCCGCAACATACACACACACAATCGCATGCACACACACACACACCTCCCTAAGCTGACTCTCTTTTTTGAGTCACTGTGAATGCGGCTACTGTTCTTTGATTCTCAACAAATCAGGTGTGACTGAATGTGAAAAGAAGCCATTAGAGTACAGGATACTGGCAAGTTTAAAAGCCTTGCTCATGTATAAAAGCCAAAGACCCGCACACACTCACTACCAGCTAAGCAGGCCCTGAGAAAAGATCCCCGGCCATTTCATTGTGTTTAGCTTTTTAAGCCTGTCCTGTTAAGAAAAAGCAGAGAATGAAGGGGGTCTCCAAGTACTGTGTCATTAATAACATGATCCCATCTGTTTTGAAATACAATTGGACCATCTGTTTCTGTTTAGCCTTATGGGAACCTGATGTGGATGCTGTTAGGGAAGAGGATTTGGTGGCAGGTCAGGGGGGGGGAACTATACTGACACAGTTGGACCAACACGTTCCAAAGAATGTCAAGTCAGTGGCTACAGCCTGTTACACACTTCATAAGCCAGTGAAGTAACATTGATCTTATGGAGCCCAATGGGAAAATATTTATGCCATACATTATACCAAAAGACAATGTGATTAGTTAGTTTACTCACTATTGCTATGCCCAACTGAGTGTCTGCTCTAATATACGATAAGTTGAATTATAGTATGTTCTCATAGCTATTGGTGCATCAAAAGCATACAAATGCATAAGAGTTCAAAACAGACAATATGCGGAATAATCATCCATTTCCGTTCTGGAATGGCCTTGATGTGATTGGTCCACATGCACAGCCAGACATGAATTGATTCTGACATGATTTTGAGGTCTGTCTGAATCAGGGATTAATTAATGGACATGTGAATATCACCTACTATTGGAATGTAAACTCCAATATAAACCACAAAATTATACATACTGCAATTTAGCAATTAAGACTTTAGCTTAGACTGGAAATGGATTGTTCTATTTTAGTAATTCAATCAAATGCACTGGGGCCCTTTACCAAAACGCCCTCAATGCTCTGTTAGTCGTAGATGACCTATCTGTCAATTATCTTCTTCATGAAGGCCTTCTCTTGTTAATTAACTGCAGAAAGATTATCTTTCTTTCTCTCTGGTTCGACCTGAGGAGGACAGGTTCCCCTTTTGAGTCTTCCCTTTTTTTTCCTCCATCTGAGGGAGTTTTTCCTCACCTCTGTCGCCTTTGGCTTACTCACTAGGGGCTCGGACCCAGACACTGTAAAGCTGCTTTGTGTAAACCTGGTTGTAAACGTGCTTTATAAATAAACAGTAATTAAATTGAATTGAAATTTGTCAGGGGAAAAATATTCTTCAAGCTAAATGTTTATCAAGCAAAGTGATCCGGATCAAATAAACTAATTCTGTAACAAATAGAGCCAGAAATATATTGAGGAAAGTTTGATATTTAATGAGATTCTCCTTTTGTCCTCCAAACATTTATTTAGTGATTGTAGCCATTGAATTCCTTTTTTTTTGTTTCATGTGAGCACTGCACTTGACTCTAAAACTTGACTCTGGTTTTCCTACATGTAGCGTATTTTATATATTTTAGACACTGAGAGTACACCAAGAGAAAATCATGTAGGTTAAGCAATATAAGTACTTTGTTTGCTGACCACTTTAAGAGCTGTATTTTCAGGTATTGTATTTCTGATCTTGTTGACAGTTCTCTTTAACTTTGTGTTTGATGCTGTTCATTTGTTTAGTAAGAAATATGCACCTTTAGTTTCAGATATTCAGTCACTGCATAAGGGTCACATAATTTATTTCTATCAAATTTGCCATTTTCACTTGATCGTTTAATGTGGTCTATGTAAGCATGCACATTCACTTCTTTGTGTTGTATCATGGCCCAGCAGGAATGTTGTTTCATTTTGCTGTGCACTGCATATACACCTGAAAACTCAATAACTTGATTTCATTAGAATTTTTGGCCAAACAAAAGACACGAATTAACCCAGACTAGCATATTGACAAAGACTATACTCAAACTTTAACAAACCAAATGTTTAGTCCTTCCCATATCCATATCAGTAAAAAAATATTTTCCGCATTACAAAGTGCAGAAATGTGTCATAATTACGGGTTTTGGCAGTTCTATTAATCCCCACATTGCAAATGAGACAATCATTTAATGTAGTCAAGGATGCCCTTCTTTTGCATACAACTGTGTAACAACTGCATAATCAAGCTTTACAAATTGAACAAATATGTACAGCAGGATGGAACTTCACCTAAGCTCTTCACAAAGCTGCCCCAGATATTATTTTTGATTCAAACGACAGGAAGACATTACTTTGCTGCCACCTAGCCGAAACTATAGGTACTACTTGCAAACCTGCCCATTCAAACTATCTATTGTAACTACAGTGTATATTGTGTTACATAAATCTAATCCATGTGTTATTTTCTAAACACCTACATCACCTGCTGCGAAAATAGGCTTGTTTGATCACTTTTTTTTTAGGATAAATAAATACTTCATAACTTTTGAATATTAGCTAGTTTTTACATAAACAATCCATCTGAGTAGTTCATTTCAGCATGTCCTTTGCAGGAAGAAATTCTAAAATTCTCAGTAGGCAATGCAGGACAGTGATGTGGAGGCTGTTTGATTTCCTGCCTGGCAGGAACCTATTCAGCTGGCACCACATCTTAGCCCTCTGCAAAACAGGGCAATCTGTGGATTTCTACACAAGCACATTAAAATGGACAGGTCAGCGTTGTTGGGTCAGAACAAGCCTAAAGGCACGACCTGGGCACCTCTTCAGTGAAATACCATTATTTTCAAAAATGACCAAAGGAAATGGAATTCAGTTGTATCTCAAGAACAAGCATAAAATATTCAAATGATCAAGCATTCTCATGAAGTACTCATTAAAAGAATTTTAGTGACAATCTGATCTGACTGCATTAAGTCTCAGGTAGTGGAGACTTTATTGCATGAAATTAATTATCGAGTGGTCACCCTAAGGTAACAATTTAACAGATGGGCTCTATTACCAGCAATTGGTCTTCCTGGAAAGATGCTGCAAAATGTTTGAATCAGAGTACGCATCTTGACTCATACACCAGCAGGAGCAATCAACTTTTACAGATTAGTACCAGTTAAAGCCAATTACACCATCACTTTGATATATATATACTTTGACACACTCATATCATATTATAAAACTACTAAAATAAGATTCCAGGGCACAATTGGGAAATAATTGGCATTGCATTACGTTTACAATACAGTGTGCTCTTTTAAGGATCATTAACAGACTAAAGACACGATGGAACAAATTAGGAACCATTTTAATAACTAGTAACACGTGGCAAAGCAACTTCAAATCTCTCTAGTACAATGTCCTACAAAATGAGGCAAAAAGACAACCAAAAATGTATTTAAATAATACGACAGATTGCGAGAACACTTGGGACATTCAAGGATTTTGGGTGAATGATGAAAGTAAATGAAACGTGAAATACAGGACTGCTGAAACCCATCCCAACAAAAATATTCAGTACACAATACAGACACTCCGCTTTCCCACATAGAACATCCCTGTCATTTAAACAAATGGGGACAAGGTTTTATCAAAGACAACCAACTATTTTTTTTAATGTCTCACAGTGGTCGTAACAAAAAAACAAAAATGCTATTTGATTGTTTCATACATTACCATATGATAATGATATAGGTAAAAAAGTAACTATCAGCAAAACAAAAGCCCTGATTTTTTTTCTCTCACTAAAAAAATAGCATGGGAGCATCCCTTGGCCTCAGACCACACATGAACTGTGAGAATTTACCATGAAAAAGAGATTTTTTTAAAAATCAAAAGCTTTCTTTAAATTAACATCAGATAAAGATTTTAAAAAAATGTCAGGATCATGTCCTCTCCTTTATTAACAAATAATACGCTATTCATTTAACTGTGATTCTAAGGTTACCAAAATTAAAATCAGATTACGAGGTATAGCCTAATATTGGATAAACTGAAACAAAAATAAATCTACACCAAGCTCTAAAATGGCTGGCATGCTTTAAGAGACCTACAGTGTAACTTAAAAGTAATTTAAAGCAGGTTTAGTGTTCATAGTGTTCATAAACAAAGCAAAAGCAAATGTCATCATGGACTTCTACACAGAATTCTGTATGGCACACTTTTAATCAAACAAAGAAGTGCTTTGTAAATTAACTACTACTTTCCAATGTGTCGAGACAGCAGACAAGGTCTCATTTTTCAAAACTGCATCTACAGTGATGTTATATTGAGTCTTTAAAGTAAAAAAAAAAAAAGAAAGGACAAAAAAAGATGATATCTGAAGCACTGTGATAAGCACAGAAAGCAGTAAGCTTGGTCTTAGAGCAATCGAGGACAAAAATCAGTGTTGTTTTGCTTTGGTTTTTTTTGTTTTGTTTTTTTGCAGTGCTTCAACGGGCAAGCACAAAAGGATAAAAAAATCTGAACATTACCATTCATTTAGAAATTTACCATTCATTAATAGTGTGTTCACATAACACTGAAAGGTTTTTTACGTTTCTCCTGCGCAGTTCAGATTTTGGAGATACTTTGACCGACACTTCATAAAGGGTCTTGCAAATCAGCAGAGGCACATGGACACAGACATTTTTGTGTCCTGGCTATGGCACGAAAGTCCAGTTGGCATTAAAAATTCACTTCAGGAGAACAGAGATCGTGATCGTGATAGAGACACCCAGAGAGAGAGAGAGAGAGAGAGAGAGAGAGAGACAGAGAGAGAGACAGAGAGAGAGAGAGAGACAGAGAGAGAAAGAGAGAGAGAGAGAGAGAGAGAG
>JBBMFX010000021.1:7483997-7513338 GCA_037832545.1 Rhabdalestes septentrionalis
GAGACAGAGAGACAGAGCGAGACAGAGCGAGACAGAGAGAGAGACAGAGACAGCGAGACAGAGAGAGACAGAGCGAGAGAGAGACAGAGAGGGAGCGAGAGAGAGAGACAGAGAGAGAAAAAGAGAGAGAGCCTGTTGCATTAGGAAAGTGCATTTCTTACTTAAGGGTACTTAGTTCTCTAGACAATGTCTCTGAAGTGGAGGAGTTAAAAAAAATTACAAACCATCACAGCACATGTTACTTCTATAACATGTTTTTCACAGCATGCAGACACTGCAACCAGTCCAGCTTTAAAGCACAACAAACAAACAAAACACTTCACTGCTCTACTTTATCAAGCATAAAGTGTTTACTTCCAAATCTGCCGAGCAAATAAATCATTCCTCAGACAAAAACACTACACATCCAATGTGCTTAAGGGTATGGATTTTGAAAGGCATTTATCCATATGAAAATCATTCTGACCTGAACACTGACATACGTATATATTTTATTTGTATACATTTCATAATATGTCAAATGTAACATCACTTTGTAGTATGGATGACATGAAATTTTCTGTGGCCAGGAGATCAGTCAATTACTTTCTCGGACTTGATTTGTTTTTAGGACCAAAGAAGATGCTGTTCCAACAAATAAATAGTTTAAGAGGACGGATCCCAAATGCAACAAAGGTATGAGTTTCCTTATGAGACTTTTATTTTGGCAGTATATGGATGAATTTCAGCCCTGTCACTTGGCCTCTGTTGGCATTTTACACATCATCAGAATTTGCTTCAAGGCCTTCTGCACATCTTCATCCATCTGACCCTAAAATACATAAAAAATGGTCAATATCATAAAGCACATTGATACATCACAGGAATGCATACATACACTCGCTGTCTAATTTATTAGACACACTGTGCTAGTATCGATATTGATATTCGTCCTTATTAACACTATAGTGTCACGCAATTCCTGCAGACTTGTTTGGAGACACATTCATGTTGCATATCATCCATTCCATCACATCCCAAATGTGTTCAGGTGGATTGAGATCTGGTTTCTGTGAAGATGATTTTAGTACAGTGAACTTATTGTCACGATCAAGAAATAGTGCATTATCCTGCTAAAAGCAGCCATTAGAAGATTATTGTGGTCATAAATGATGGACATGATCAGCAACAAATACTCAGGTAGGCTGTGGCATTAAATGGTGCTCAGTTGGTACTAACAGGCCCAAAGTGTGCCAAGAATATATCCACCAAACCATTACACCACCATAACCACTAGCCTGAATCTGATCCAAGGCCAGATAGATCCATGCTTTCAAACAGTTTACATAAAATTCGGACTCTACCATCAAAACGTCACAGCAGATATCAAGTGTTTTTCCAATCTTGTATTTTCCAATTTTGGTGAGCTTGTACAAATTGTAGCCTCAGTTTTCTGCTTTTAGCTGACAAGAACAGCACCCATTGTGGTTTTCGGCTGCTGCCCATCTGGTTTAAGATCTTGTGTGTCTGAGATGCTCTTCTGCATAACTTGGTTGTAACGTCTGGTTATTTGATTTAATTGTGCCTTGCTATCAGTTCGAACTACCATGGCCATTCCATATTCTGAACATGTGTCCCTAAAAAAGTGGCGAGTGTATATACATGTATATATGTAAGATAATTTAACAATCAAAAACCTGAAAAGGAATGATTAAAATTAGAGGTAAACATACACATATTATAGGAACGGAAATGACAGCAAACCTGGACAGCATAGAGGAGGTGCATCCTGTATACTGAGACAATTTCATGATGCTCCTTTTTTGACTCCTGTGAAGAAGAAGAATATGTCAGAAAAGCAAAGAGCAGAACTACACTAGCTATTAAAATAATCTATACCATAAATACTACACTGCTCAAAGAACACCTTTCACAGACATGAAGTGATGAAAGTGATGGAAGTTCTGTATGGGTGTGAAATTATAGCCCAAACCTGACAAGTACCTTGACCTAACTCAAGTGGAACTATTACATTTGAAAAATCAAGCACCAAACCTGCTCACACACACTAGCAGAGAGGTACTTCACTTTTCTAAAAACGACCTGCTTGGATAATTTGGTATTTTATATATCTGTAATACACTCCCAGTATTTTTTTCAGCAATATTTTTGCTGACCACAACACCAACATATGCCTCTTATTAGCCAAGTATTTTCCAAGGAGTAAACTCACATACTAACATGAAAAATAGAGAAAATAGAGCAATCTAATGTTGCACTTAGTTTACTCAGGGCTGTAAAAGTACATGTACTGGAACTGTAACCTATATAATACAGAACTTACAGCTAGTTGATACTGCAACTGCTTGATCTGCTGCTGAAGAGTATCAACCTGCTGACTTTGTTGCCTTTTAGGGGTGCTTGTTGTATATGACAGCTGGGACAGGCTGTTCAGTGCATCCTTTAACTTGCCAACCTCCTTTGACAGTTCATCGATCTAAAAGAATGGAGTGAGCAACACACAAGGTACATGTGGATTCAGTGAGAACAATGAGGTGCACGACCAATCAGGATTGGAAAACTATAAGGTACAACTTCACCTTTTTGTTTTTTTCTCTTTCAGAGGTCACATGATTCTCCACTTGTTTCTTTAGCTGCAGAATAAGATCCTGGGCCTCCTTGTACTTGGAGTTTAGTGCATTGTTTTCCTGCTCTCTTGATACAACCAGCTTCTGTGCTGCTTGTTTCTCATTTTTTCCATCCTTTACCTCCTGCCAGGCAGCAGTGACCTCCAGGGCCATCTCATCCTGCTTCCTTAGGGCATCCTGAAGCAAGCTGGTCAAGTGGTTAACCTCCCCCTCCAGAGACTCTTTCAGCTTCTGATGTTTTAGCCTGGAAACAGAATCATCTGGGGTCACGTCTTTCTCTATTGTCAATCTGCTCTGCAAAGTTTGCACCTGCGAGGTCTTTTGGGAGAGCTGCTGTTTAAGGGTCTCTACCTCGGCTTCTAAGTTCTTGATGGCACTCCCTAAGGATGCAACAACCTGAGTGTGGTCAGCAAGAGGCACAGAGGACTGAACCTTGGCTTCGGCATCTTGTTTCAGTTGATAGATCTCCTTTATTGCTGCCTGGTACTTAATATCAGTGTCCATCACTGAGTTCTGTAAATCTTTCATCTCATGAGCCAGCTCTTGCATTTTTTGCTCATGTTGCTCTTTACTGAAGCAGACCATGTCTGGTCTTTCCTTGGACTCCATGGCTTTAGCTTGGAGCTTACTGTGGGCTGTGCTCAACTCACTTTTAGCCTCACTGTATGATTTAGAAAGTTCCAACAGCCGCCTCTGCAGCCCTTCTATAACTTGACCCAACTCAGTCTTCATCTCCTCAAAATCTTTGGCAGCAGCTTCAACAGGAACCGTGCCACGGAGAGCTTCCTGCAGCATCTTGATCTCCTCTTGCGCCTCCTTGTACTTCTCAATGAGCAATGACTTTTCTTGGTTAACGTTTTCCACCAGAACATTGTAAGTGTTCTTCAGCTCCTGACGCTCATCCCCTGGCATGTAACTGCTCTGAATACGACTTTCTAGGTCCTGTATCAAAGCAGCATCACGCTTCTTCTCCTCTAGTGACTTTGCCAACTTTGCCT
Organism: Rhabdalestes septentrionalis; assembly: GCA_037832545.1. NCBI lineage: Eukaryota > Metazoa > Chordata > Actinopteri > Characiformes > Alestidae > Rhabdalestes > Rhabdalestes septentrionalis. The sequence goes on from JBBMFX010000021.1 coordinate 7,487,623, forward strand.
TCAGGTCTTCGACCTCCTGTTCCAGACAGCCCTTTAGATACTGAAACTTCTGCACCACAGGATCCTCCCCTTGAATTTCAGCTCCTGCTCTCCTCTCTGGCCTGAGAATGTTTGCCTCTTCCAGTGCTTCCAGGTATTCCTGCTGAATATCTGTAAGTTTGGTTTTTAGTCCAGCCACACTTTCTGACATGCCTTCATTTCTAATTTCCTCTGTGTGAGAGTTGGGCTTGAGTCTGGCCTGCAGGGTGTGATTCTCCAACCTCGACTCCTGAAGTTTGGCTTGCAGACTCTGTAGTGCATCCCTAAGCAGCAGGATTTCTTCCTCTCTACTTTTCTTCATGGTCTCCTCATGGTGCCTGAGAGATACACTGCTCAGATCCAGAGCTGAGACCTCAGACAGCAGCTGTTCATTGCCTGTATGGCTGTAAATGTCACTAGAGAAATCAAAATCTGTGCGAGTAGAGTGGTAAGAGACATTTGAGTCAAAGCTGTTTGGGCGTGAGTCCACATGGCCTTCTTCACCTTGAGGAGCTGGACGTTTCTGTCCATTTAAAGAGGGAAAAAACCCACATAAAAAACAATATAATTATGGTGCGATAACTTCATAATATAGAAAATATCATTTCAATTATAATCTAGAAATATATGCTTGTAGGTGTTAAATGCAGGGCCAGTGGGCAGAAAACTAATTCTACATCCCTTTTATTCGCTCTACGCACACTGTGTTATAAAAATCAGTGTTTGCTTCTGCAATTACCTTGATTATCTGGGCAAGCTGCTGGTTTTCTAAGGAGAGTGAAGCCACTTTTGCTTGTAAGGTTGCAACCAATGTGGAGTCCATACACCCACATAGCTCCGTCTGTGTCAACACAGGGGGCCAAACGGGTTACATTAAAAGCCATCATTACTAGGTCTCATGAAATCATTTTTAAAAACGCATGCAAGATGCCTAGACACAATGATGATACCAGCAAATCTCTTCTGACCATCCAACTTTTGTTCTATGTCATTTTTAAGCACCATGTTTATATTAAGATTCAAAGTACCTACCACACAACCATGATGCACAACACAAAGAATATGGGCAAAAAAATTTAAACTGGTGGAACTCTTTTAATGCGAGATTTAAACAGAAAAATTGTAACCAAAAAAATCCATGACTGGCTCTAACCACATGGGCAAGAGCTCTTCTGACATGTTCCCTTAAGTAATGTCCTTTACCTGACTAGGGCCAGTAGTTGCAGTTGTTAAAATGGGTTCCAGAGAGAGTAAGTGGCTGAGGATCAAAGCAACAGTCACATGAGGGAATATTAAAGGGCTGTTCTGTACTTGCCTTGGGCTCAGTTTGCTCCACAATCTGCTTCAGATCTTCAATGGTCTCCAGCAACATACTCTTCTCTTCCTGCAGCTTCTCAATCTCCTCTTTCAGTACTACACTCCTCAGCTCCTCCTCCACCTAAAAAAATGACAGTACAATTGAAAAAATATATAAGAATGAGGGCACCATGGAGATATTCTGTTTAGCATGACATCAAAAAATACGGTTTCTATGGCTACAGTCTACTTTACCTTGTAAGTGAACCCCTTGGAATCACTTTTACTCGAAACTGGAGTTTCCGTTGGTGTCAAATAAGGTGGTGACAAAATGCCAGGCAACTAAAAACATGTTGAAAATAATTTAAAAACAAAATAATAAAAAATGCACAAATCATGCTGATCAAAAAGATATGAACACACTGAGAAATAAACACAGGCTGGCATGGTTTAATTTAGTAATTGAGAAACCTGATATATCAATCCTATTGAGAACCCCAATCAAGATAATTCCATTAATTCCATTTGTTTCATCTATACAAGTTTCTCAAGGCAAAACTTTCAACACTATGATGGTTAGAGAAATAAGTAAGCATTTACAGTTAAAATGTGCCCATTACAACAGGATTTAAGAAATGACCATTAATTTTGACTGTTGTGACCACTGTTTTCTAATATTGCTGCTATCCATAATTTTGTCTAATCGATCTAACTGAACATAATTCAGTTGACTGGAGATTTTCCGCATTCATGTGGAAGAGCAGGAAAATATAACTATGATTAGCATAATTAAAAACACAGACAATTTGACAGACTAAGCATGTGATGTGCCTTTACCTGGACTGGGCTAATAGGAGGTGGGGGTGCTTTTCTTTTTTTGGGGGTTGTGCATCTCTCTTCATTTAATTTAGCCACATGATCATGCTGAGATTATGTGAGTAAGACAGTGAAAAAAGAGAACAAAAAAGAGAAGGCAAACCAATGAAATTTAAAGATGTTAGTAACAGAATAGAATAATGTCAATAAAGAATTTGACAGCAAGAAAGATTCCTATTCACAGTTTGGGATACATGCTCATGCATGTCTCTAAAGTGTATTAGAGGATTTTTACAATATAAACCGTCTACTATTTCAAAATTACAGAACAGCACTGGAAAGCTCAATTAGAGCACAGCAGTGCCACAACTACAGCAGTGTAAAACTGAATGGTGATCTTAAATATCGATAAACTTACAAGAAATCTGCAAACCCAAAGATATGTGAAAGGAATGGAAGATTACCAGAATGTAATACAGATGCAACAAAAATACCTGCAAACGAGTAGCTCACCTGCGGCACTCTGCTGGAATTCTTCTCTGCTTTTATTAAAAAACAAGAAAAAGGTAAAAAAAAAAATCATGGGGTGGGAGAATGAAAAATTTAATTCCATATAATTTTCTGCCTACTATTGCAATTATGATTATAGTAATCTTCTCATCTTACTATAGTCACAATTTATGCAATTAGCCCACCACAAGATGGCAATGTTCAGCCTACAAGGCTTGTTGAAACAGTGTGGCATGTGAATAATGCTTTGACCAAATGAGGGAAAATAATGGCACTATGGCTCAGAGACGCAGCTTATGAAATTCAACCCAGTGCAGCTCTTTCATGGGTAAGAAATATTCAAAAGAAAAGACCAACACAGTAACTAGCTCAAGGACAACTCATGTGTCTTACTTTACCACAGTGAGTTCCTGATAAACAAAGTGTGTTGATTCTCTTCAGAAGTGCCTACATTAGCATTAGTTCTGAATTCCACCCGCACTTTTGTTGCCTTATATCTTACAGAAGCATCCCACAATGTTGTTACCTTGAGATAAATTCATGATGCATTAAGGACATATGTATGTTATAATCTATAAAAGTTTCATCCCGAGTGACTCGTACTCTCTGCAGCTCAGGAAACTCTACACAACTTGAACTCACTACAAACATGCCTGGGGTTTTAACACAGATATTGACCAATGGATGTCAGATGATGTGGAGCAGGAACTAAAAAATGAAGATGAGAAAACTTGTTTCCTTGGGCTGGTGAGTGTTCCAGGGAGAGCAGTGTTTAAGTGCATTAAGGATTAAGCAGGGGTCACCTGGTTCAGACTGCTGCTGGTGGAGGGCCGTTGTGATTATGGCTCGGACCTCACTGCTGCCAGAGAGCTTTGTGTAATGCAGGACATCGTGGCCCAATGAGTCGACAATGTGCAGATCTGCTCCTTCCTGGACAAGTACTGCTACTGCAGGAGCACAACTGCTCTCACTAGCCAGCATCACAGCTGTCCTGCAAGATTTAAATCACACTTATCCAGCAAATCTTTCCCACACTCACAATGAAGGGCCCATTAATGACATGCCCTAGTCCAACCAGTGTGGCTGTATCTGCTCTGTGGTATGTTTATGGTTATATATGGTTGTACGGTAAGAAAGTATCGACTGTACTGTCTCCTTTCTTGACAAAATAGTTTAGTAAACACTAATGGTAATTAGTTAACTTTCAAAAGAATTGTATTTTGTCAGCTGAAGAGGGTCCTACCTCCCAATCTTATCACAGCTGTTGACATCAGCTCCCCAGTCCAGCAGCCTGTGACACACCTCTGCATGTGCATGTCTAGCTGACAACAACAAGGGTGTGAATCCTTCCTAAAGGAATGAAAAAGGAAAAAAAAGAATAACTCCATCCATGTCACATCAACCATCAAATGAATACAAATGCTAGCAGTTTAAACACATATTGGTATATAATCACGATGTAATTATCGATGATGGACATGCAATCAATTAATTCCTTTCTAAAATAAAACGAAAAACACCTAGTAAAAAAAAATTAACATACAATTTGTTAAAGTGCTACAACTCCTGCAGCCAATAAACATATATCGTACACTATATTTTGTAAGGTAAAAAAAAACAATGAGGCAGACTCCTATACCTTTCAATATCCTATGACTGCACATATTTCAGAGAGCCCAGTCAGGTGGATATCTCCGTAAGAGTATTAAAAGCTAACCCCCCTCCATGCCCCATGTCTGTATAGGCGGTGCCAATTAGTCCAGTGCAGGAAAAAGCACATTTAAGGAGCCAGAGTTGAGCTTTAGCCTGCACTCAGCGACATGAAAAAGCTCAGCCCCGACTCGGGACACTCACAGGTACAAGTGCATTTGGAAAGGATGACATGAAAAATGACGCTATTCACAGCAAATAAATAGCTGCTAGACTGGCAGAAGTCAACTTGGTATTTCACAAGGGAAACGTGTGTGCACTTATCATATACTTCCAATAATTTATTTATAATCAGAATGTTCTATGGGCCAGGACGAGCTGGTCTGGATGTCAACTCTAACAAAATGGTATGGATTTTACCACCTAGGTATGAGGGCACCAAGACAAAATTAATGAAAAAAAAATGGTAAAGACAGGTTTTGTACACCATGTTCAGACCTACTATTATTCTATAGGGTGTCTGCACATTATCAACTAAATGTGCAGCTTTTTGAAAGTCTAAATTTGACTAAATATCTGAATTCGCCACACATGAAAATTTCATTTATTGACCAGAACGATCACCTTCTGCATTGAACTGCTGTACCAGAAAATTGCTATGCTGTATGAACATCTGTGAATCAAAGACAATGACTACATTTAATTGTCTCAAAAATGAATAAGTACACTCCTTTGTAAAGCAGGTCTGGTTCGGCATCTGTACTGGAAATAACTCTAGAGCTGGGTGACAATCTGACATTTAAGCCATGTGTAATGCTAACGCAAGACGTAAAGTGCCAGAGAATGTTAAGGCTACAATTTAAACCAGCATGGAGTAAGTGCCAGGCGATTTGTTGGGCTATTTTCAGACCATTACATAGCAGTACAGCCGTGTTTGTTTTTGACATCATGTAGGACATGTTCTGACTTTTCAGGCACTCCAGAAGGAAATGTAAGCTCAATTCTGATCTTACTGAGGTGGGGGAGGAGTGTGGGTGTCAAAAATATACGACATTTTTACAATATACAGAGTGACATATATTTATATATAAAGAAGGTTTGAACCAGTTAGAACAGGACAAGAATGAAAAGTATTGCAGCTTTAGCTGATACTTGGTGACACAGTGGAGTTTGTTCAGATATGTCAATGCAGAAAGATCATGATTAAAAATGCTGGTGTTCTGTTATAAACACAGACATTGAAATAAACAATCGACATCATTCATCTCACCTCAGCAAACATTTTGTGCCAGTAAAAACTGCATTTGCTTTCTTACTAAAACAGTTCTGTGGCATTGATTCAAATGTACATGACAAATGTTAACACATATCTTTTCAATAATAAAAGAAATATTCATGCACCGAAACTTCCTTTAACAGGAATTTTGGCCAGCTATTGCACTGTTAAAGACATGGAATCAGCACAGAAGGAGGTGGTAAAGCATCGTTATTTTACAGTTTTGTCATTTTCCCTGGCTTGGCATTCAAGCACTGAAATCCGCCCAAGAAACTACCAGAGTTCCTTGTCAGTGGGCATCAAAGCTTTACAGTAATCGTCTGATCCCAGGAAGGCACCTCACCAACACACGTTTTGATGTTTTTTACTTCCAGCAGAGAGCAGGTACAGAGATCAAAACAACAGCATGACGGTAGGAGGGTGACAACAGGAACAAAAACGTGTGTGTTTGAGAAAGACTACAGATTAAAAAGTCTTACAGTGATAGCAGAGAATCACTTAACATGAATCAAACTATTTAATTTTGCTCTTTAATTTTTGTAGCTTGGAGATCTTAGCAGCCTAGATAAAGCAGAACATAATTTGATTTAAGATCAAGCAGTCAGTGGCACCCTAAGTCAGAGTCATATGAATGTTCACACTGGGTCTCCACAATATATGAAATGTACTCAAAGGTTTGCAAGCCTCTATGCAAGGTTTAGTAAATGACCTTCATGCTTAAGGAGTACAAAATATAATGAAGTTTTATAAACTGCTGCCATTAGCTTTGCTAATGCATATCAGTTCTTTCACCCTCTCTTACAGCTCTCTTCCTCTTAACAGAGACAAAAAGGAAATAACCTATTATAATCACACTCACTCATACAGACCAATTCCTTGGGTGTGTTTGTGTGGTATATCAAGGTGAGAAGTGTGTTTTTGTATCTGAATGGGAGTGCGAGTTCTCTCTTTTTGCATACAAATATAAACTTGTTCTAAAAGAAACCACCGATCAGTATGAATGATGCAGACATTTCGAAACAACTAGAATTATCATACGGGTGTGATTGTGCACATCAGGAGGTTAAAACAAGCATTTACGATATGTTTAAAATATCAAGTTATACATTGTGTACAGCAATACACCAAAACATTATTTGTATGACTTATCGTCCTGACCGAGTTCACACTGTAGTGATTTCAATATTTTAAAACATGATTTAGGGACCCTTAACTAAATCTGAGAGTGTTCTATCAAGTTAGCAAGTATGCAGAAGGACACCATTGGTTACACTCTCCTTCCTCATGTAACACCTAAATATTTCAAACGACCTTGTTATGATTATTCTCACAGTATATTATTTCTCAGGTGTTGCATCAGAAAATTGGGACTTCAAGTATGAAGTACTTCATCAAATCCAATCTATTTTATTCTTAATTACTATGCACAAGGTAAGGAGAGACATAGGTACCAGCTGTGCTGGAAATAAAATCTTTGTTTCATTTGACTTCATTTGACTGTGATTTAACTCAGTTAAGTCTCATTAAGTGTGAGGCTACACATGCCACAGTGTGCAGTAAAAAATACTTTGCTACACAGATGTAAGCATGGATCATTACAATGAGAATCAGAGGTCTTGGCAGAACTAAACAGAAAAAGCCATAGCAAGAGGCCTAATGCCCATCAGGAGAAAGAGGAAAAAAATGGACATAGCAATCTCCTTCTCTTGGAGACCTCATGTCTGCCACTGGGAGACTCAATTCACCACAACCAAAACACAGAACCTAACCCCAAGAGAACACAGTGGGCGAGTGGCTGAGTGTTTGTTATTGCACATGTTTGAGGCAGACCACAGGCACGTTTGAATTGTAGCAACATGTTCGATGAAGTGTGAAGAATATGTTGGATTTCTATTGACAAAATCTGCTAATAACCAACAAATAAATAAATAAGAAGACCCAAATAAATTACATTGCACTTCATACTCACCATGTCTTTAAGATTTACAGGACATTTGTGCTCACATAGAAGTTGAACGATCACAATGTTTCCACTGGCAGCTGTAACAGAAAATACATTTCTTATCCACTATTTGGCTCATTTCAGACAAGCATTACAAAAGTGACACCCTAATACCGTAATTATTGTTGAACACTTGCTGTAAAACTTTCCCATGGAGGGATACACTCAGACACTCCCAACATACAATTTTGTCCCCCACACTCAATGCCCCACTCAATCCAAATTACTCATAACTTACACTCTCAAAGGGACAGCAGTTACCCTCAACAGGCACATAGGTGGTATGTCTGTTCCATATATATATTGAAACTATCATTTGGTTGGCCTCCTAACCCCCTCTTAGTTACCACTCTTGCTAAATGATATTCTGTTAGTGGCATGTAAGCCTTCAGGTGGCAAAAATCTCTGCAGGCTTTGCTTTGTATTTTGACTTTTAGATGAGCCAAAATGTTTATCAGAATCTACAATGTTTGTCAGTGCAGGGGGCCAATTCTGGAGAGGAAAGAACCGCTAAAAGTGGGAAAACAAATATGATGATCTCACACATCTTTGACTGTCAGTCTGGTACAGAGACGTTTAAATATTAGTTATTTCAGTACTGAGAAACAATACTGCTGAGAGGCATCAGGACAAAACAAAACAGAGACAAGCATGTCAAACAAGACAGAGACAAGCATGTCTATCTTGCTTATATACTGAAATAAATTAAAAAACCTTTTCCAACAAACGCCATGACACCATGTAGTCTAGACACATGCTGGCTTTGAACACGCGTACGCGTCTCTTACCTGCATGATGAAGAGCCGTCCTCCCAGCACTGTCTATTGCATCTACCACACATTTACTCTGTAGGGGCAAACACAGCATCACATCACACATGCTACAAAAAGCTCCTTTGAGATAGATGACACATTTTGCCCTAAAGACCTTTTGAAATATCAGACACTAACTTAAGATTATGGAGATCTGCCTTTAAGTGAGCAGACTTGTTTTTTTTAAAAGAAGACAGTTAATGGTTCTAACCTCCTCAAATATTTAATAGTTTGTCAAAAGAAAATGTATGCCTGAAGAAACACAGGGCTGTTTTTTGAAAGGCATCAACAGAAGAGATGATGTATGATGTATCCAATCTGACTTCAACAACCAACTGTGAATAAAAAATACATCCAATGTGGATAAGTCATTAACTGCAATCACTGACAGTTAGTGATTTTAAGTAATGGATGGATGCACGAGAGTGAGAGACTTTTTAATGTACGATTTCTTTTTCAATTCTGACAGAATGTGACCTAAATACTTCTCCTCGTAAGACATCAACAGATAATATTTGCAGTTCCATTTCTGTATATATTTGCAGTTTAATACTGCATGGTTGACAAATGTAATTGCACTAATATGAGGATGTGATGAACTGGACATATGTAAGAAATTCAAATGGTAAAAGAAATCTGCCTGAGCACTGTTAAAAATGTTTGTGCTGATTTGCAGATTAGTACCCATTATATATAAATATTACCTGTGGGCTGTTAACATTTCACAGAGCTAAAATTGCATTGTCCACACAACAAAGCTGGTGTGCACAGCGGGATATACTCATATTTAACGACCTGCACCAAGTGCTAAATAATTAAGGAATAATAACACACTCATTTTTTAATCTGCAATGTTTCCATGCTATGGTAGTGTCCACTGCTATAGGATATAAAATAATCAATCAGACCTTTTGAGCACAGGTATGTAAATGGCTTATAAATGCTGAAATTCTAAACTGCAAGCTTGACCTTCCAAGCAGTAAAATCACAGTGTCCAGAAAACACCTCTACAAAATACAAGAATGCATATCTAGCGTTGAAGTCAAATGCCTCATTTGCATGGACAAAAATGGACGTGTTTATTCTATGTATAAGCAGTACTGAAGTGCCATTACAATTGTGTAATCATTTTCTCCTTTATTAAATTAAAAGACTTTGGGGTTTTGTTAGGCATTTTGTATTCTTATAGTCAGTGAGATAAGAATCTGTTACTTGCATTACTCACATCTCTAAGGGACCATTATTATGCAAAGCGTATGAAGGCATGTACATTTTATATAGTTTGCATGTGCTACCGCAGGATTCAACATGTGAATATGACCCATGCAGCATGAGCATCGACATCAAACTGCCATCACCGTAAACTTGATATGCAATCTGTCAAAGTAACTAATGTGTTTTTAGGGGATTTAGTGTGATTGGCTATTTTCAAAATTAGATACTGAAAAGACTTTTGGATATCACTTGGAGTTACTAAATACCTTGTCCAGATTTGTCTAAGTTTGAGACAGCAGCTTTATAGTGAAGAGTACCAACATTACTTTTACAGAGAAACAGGAATTTACAATGGATTCACTCTGTTATATTGTTCCATTTACAAAAAATATCATATTGCCCCAGTGATTCAGTGATTCCTGTTTGGATACAATGTAAAATTGAACAATTGAATTATCTGGAACACTACTGTACCTGTATCAACTTTTTGGCACAATCCTGGTGGTTGTTTTTGGCAGCAAGATGTAAAGCACTAAAGCCTAGAGCAGACAAAAGGCATTTCCCTAATAAGTATCATTCAGCATCAACTAGTGGGATTTGTATGAGAAATTAAGCAAAGAAGCTTTACTTTGGACTAAAAGCACATTTGATTCTACATACAAGAGTAAAGAAAAGTGGCCATATTCGTTCTAACCTGAAGCATCCATTACAGAAACATCAGCTCCATGGGCCAGGATGACTGCAAGGCACTCTGCCTGACCCCGAGTCGCTGCTAAATGCAAGCTGAAGTAGAGCACACACACATACAGACAGTCTGAGAAGAATACACAATTTTCTTCACACACAATACAGGGTATTTGGCATGGACTGTTCATGTGTTTTAAAGGTAGGCCACCAACATGTATTGGATGCATGAGTGATCTCTAAAGGGCAAATGGAGAAATGTGTTCACTGGTGTGAAAATAAAGTGACCAGTGAGTAGTACTAGGTCAATCCGTTTCTCACTTTGAATGATAATGCATGCATGAAACAAAAACACACACACACTGAAACTCTGCACACTGCTGTAGAGTAGGCATGTATGGGGGATCCTATACCAGTTAAGCGAATATATTTAATTTGCAGTCCCATGTACGAAGAGCATATTTTTTTACATTTGTCAAATTGTTTGAAATTTTTAAACCCATGGGATACCTTCTATAATTAATTTTCCTAACAAGTCCAGTGGCTTCAGGTTATGATTCAGAATTAATGCAACTGTGCTCTCAAGATACTTTTATGAGCAGTTTTTTTTTTTTTTTGCTGAAACTGTCAACTCAGTTGCATCATTAACTACTATTGCAAACCACAGTGTCTCAAAAGACTGGTGTCAAACTATAGCAAGGGTAAATATGATTCAAAGTTGAATCCCGTTATCGCTATAAATCTCTAATGAGAAAGCTGGTTTATGATTGTAAAATGATTCTCTAGAGTAAACTTTATAAGATATGCCTTGTTGCTACTACATACTAATAAAGGCAGCGGTCCCCAACCCTCGGGCCACATGGTCACGTGGTACTGGTCCGCGGGCTGCACAGAAAAATTACAGTTTTTCGTTTTTATTTACTATCAGAGACTAAATTGTGTTTTATTTTGAAAAAAATGACCGGATTTCTTATATTAAACCGTGTCGTGACAAAATAATGTTTGGGGACCACTGATCTATGTATCAACAATCAGCTTTGTTCTTGTTCTCAGCACCTTCAGATACCTTCAGAAATAAGCATTAAATGCATTTCAAATGAGATTACATTGACAGAATTGGGAGTGATAACAGAACAAAAGAAACATAAAATGCAGGACAAATGTTGAGGTTGGCCCATGGAATTAGTATTTATTTTCCACTGTTAACCCAATAAAAATTCACAAAAAAATTAAATGTGCTTACTCTGTACACAATGTTAAGATAAATCAATACTAAAACACCCATCAGGGATGCTGTTAAGCCAGACCAAATGCATACGGTTCAATGGGCACAGCCTTCCTGTACTCACGCAGACTTGCCCTCGCTGTCCAGTTTGGTCGCACAGGCTCCTTTTTTTGACAAGAGGGATGTGACCTTTTCTGTCTCTCCATGTTCCACAGCACTGAGGAGACGCTCATCATTCTTGCTCCATTCGTGAGCCTGAGGGCAAAAATCATCAGAGCTAAGTTACATTAAAACCACTATTGTAAACCTTGAAATTTGCAGGGGTTGTGTTCCATAAGCACCAGAAAACTGTGGGGGAAACAAAAATGCCTTGGAAATTAGAAAGAATCCCACACAAAATACAACATTTCGGTCTTAGACCTTCATCAGGCTACCTGATCAGAATAAGAATCAGAATCAGGTTTAATGGCAAAGTATACTTGCATATACAAGGAATTTGACTTCGGTAGGTGTTAGCTGTCTGTACACATAACAATAGACATTAGTGATATAACCAGTGAAGGAACCATAGACATATACTGTACAATAAACACAACACACACATGTGGGCACAAATGATACACAATAATGCAGCCAATAGTGCAAACGTAGTGGTGCAGGAGTCGTAGTGAAAAAAAGAAAAATAGTCATAATAATAAAGTCAAATTATCCAATAGAAAATGAATTGTGCAAGACTGCTGGATGCATTGAGTCATGAGGTATGTGATGTGCAGGTGAACGGACAAGGTGGAGATGACCCTATTTGTCAACAATTCAAAAGAGTGATGGCAGTGGGAAAGAAGCTGTTCTTGTGTCTGTCTGTTTTTGTGTGCAGGGATCTGTAGCGCTTGCCAGAGAGGAGGAGGTTGAGTGTATGCAGGGTGTGTGGGGTCTTTGACGATGTTGTGGGATTCTTTCTAATTTCCTGATTTTGACCTTCGGTTATTTTCAATGCACCTGCCTGCCAAAAAAGTTTTCTCAAACAAAATATTTATAGTGTAAACTAGTGTTGTCACGGTACCAAAGTTTCAGTATTCGGTACCAACACCAGTGAAAATCCACGGTTCTCTATACCAATTTCAGTACCAAAGCAAAACACAAAAATATGAATTGAACAAGCTATTTTTATTAAAAACATACAATAATTACATGACTCAATAAACAAACTTCTTATTTATAAACTTAAACATTTGTATTAATGGAACAAAATATATTTCAGCTGTATAAACCGCCACTTGATCCATACATATGAATTCAGCAACAGCTCAGTTCACTTTTCTTGCCTCAGGGGAGTTGTCGTCATACTTCTTCTGTTGCTGAAATGCATCTGTAATCATTGTCGTGGTCTTTCTCAGCCTGTAGCTGTAAATGGAAAATATAATATCCTTTAGTAAAACAATTTCACATGTAACTTTTCAGTAAATAACAAACCTCATCTTACCTAAAAATTTAGGTAAGATTACTTATATTAAGTATATGATATCAATTTTACACAGACAGAAACTCTTATTAAAACACTTAATGAAAAGATTCCCTTTACCATGACTTAACAATAAACAAATGTTATACAGGAGCTATATTTCTTAATTTACAATTGTATTATGTGCTTGTATAAAAAAGCATTCACACACATTAATTAAAGTTCACTCATTGTAACTTGATGTTAGATAACATATGATATCATGTAAATGAATGGTATCTTATTGTAAAGCCTTACCAAACTATACAGGACTGTATTTTGACTTTTATTTAATCAAACTGCAAAAGCCATATTTCATAACCTAGAACTGCTTTTCTGGACTGATTTTAAAGATTCAAACAATAACCATACATTTGTTTTCTAACACACATTTTGTATACAAAGGTAGTTTAAAAGCCTCTGTTGTGTAAAAATAGTACACTATTATGTCCTGTTTTCAACGCTGTAAGAGCATTAAATAATGAATAAAGAAACGTTATCCTGCTACTCTCGTTAGCATTAGCCGCACTTATGCTAATGATTAACTAAGCAAACTAAGCGTGTTTATTTCAATCCAACATTCAAATTAATATAGGGTATATTTTTTGTAACAAAAGTTCTAAATATCAAATAAAATTAAAACTTACCTGCTTGAATTCTTTCATTAAGTCTGGGTGACGGTCTTTGAGGTTTTTTATAAGGTAAGGGATTCTGGTGATCAGTGATGTTGCCCTTATTGGCCACAAAAACAAAATACTTCTACATGCGGCTCTTTCCTCCTTTCTTTTCAATGAGCGGATTCAGAGCCGCGCACCACCGCCGGTCACCATGTCTCTGTGCTTTTACGCAGAAGATACAACTGCAGGGCTGCCAACTTTTCCCAACACCTTTGCATGAAATTATAAGCGTCTAGCGGTGGGGGCGGGGGGCTCTGCCTTTCATCCCGAACATGGGGGTCCGAGGATTGCTGCGACATTTGGTGGCCTACCTATGGTTGAGGAGTGTGCGCAATGGGGAAAATAGAAGAAAAAAAAATTTCAGCATGAGACATCATGGTGTGGTGTGAGAGCGTGTAAAGTCAGTCAGAGGCGTGAGGGTTGGCAGCCCTGCAACTGATAGCGCAGCAAGAACTGGGTCGATAATATTGTTATTGTGTCCATTTCTACTGATGTAATGATAATGACATAATAATGCAAATGCACCCTTTCAAAGACCCATAAACCTTGACTTCTAAAGATCACATAACACTGGGAGTGGAAGACACGGTAAGACAGTCAGCATACCTTGACTTAGTGTGGCTTAAGGCAGGATCTCTCAGGAGTAGTAATGTGTCCAGCTGTGCTAAATTCTAGCATATCCCTATACTTTTGGCCAAGGCGATCGCCTTCGTCTTAATAACTCCGGTTAGCCGGGGGGTTTTATGGCAAACCAGGGGTCTTCCTATAGCGCTCATTGAGCCCTATTTAACTGTGAAGTTTTCCAGAGATTGGTGCTTGCTCCATCTAGAAAAGCCGCGAGCAATGAGTGCATGTTAAAACCGGACTGGCTCTCTGCACTTCTAAAGGTCTTTCTGTAAATTTAGAGTCTTCTCATTTAATTAAAATATATTTGGAAAACAAACAAATGATAATTATCGCACCTGGAAAATTATCAACCTCCTTTTAATTATCGTGCAATTAATTGATTTATTGTCTATCGTGACAGGCCTAGTACCGACTTGGTAACGAAGTACCGGGTCTTTTGACAACACTAAACCCTATTATACACTCTCAAAACACATTAATTTCATTTTTACATGTATATATTACCCTGTGAAGGTATGTTATCTAAAAGGTAAACACCCTGTAAAATGTAAAGGTATGGGTAAATGGGGCATTCGGCAGACGACCTTATACATAGCAATCATTAGTTACAGGGACAGTCCCCCTGGAGACACAGATGTGTCTTGTTAAGTGTCTTGCTCAAATACACAATGGTAGATAGTGGGGGTTTGAACAGGGTTTAAGGTGTTTAACTAGCTGCCATTCTCTTGGTAAAAAGCGGATGTTGATTTAGGCATGAAGAACAGATGTAGATGACTTAAGCACTGATGTAAGTTGCTCGGGATAAGAATGGTTGCTAAATGCTGTAAACTTAAACTTTGTGATCTTCAGGTACATTTTCTGCAAATTTGAAGGGGTTTCCATGAACATTATTAGCTAGGTTCTAAGAAAAAGGATCCACAAGCAAATAAAGTGCGAAATCTGGGCCGAGAAATCTCGGGGATACACTGTAGGCGGAAACTGCATTAATTATGAGAACAAGATTAACACTACGTCCCAAACAATACAAAGAGTGTAAAAGTGTATTAATATAAAAGATAACTCCTGAATAATAGATATATTTTTTATGGTCCAAAGTTAAACAGAATACAAGCAGACACTAAAGTATAAGTAAAGCATAAATATAAGATCAACCTCTTGAGAGGCCGGTCTTGAATTTATTTGTACACAATCTGACAGTAGACTGATTGGTGATAACTGAACTCTTTAGAGATTGCTTTGTAACCAGTTAAAAGTTCTTTTTCTGAAATCAACTTTTTTCTGTGTTAAAAACTTAAGTATAAACATTTCATATCGATCCCTGCAAATAAAACAGAGAGCCCACTCAAACCTGAGAGTCATCACATTGATCGAGCAGTGGTCATATCACACATACGTACAGATTCATACACATACAGATTCATACACATACAGATTCATACACATACAAAATACAACAAAACAAGAAATAAATATATGAATCAAGACTCATCACATCAAAAAAGGAAAAAAGCCTGCATTATCAAACAACTACTTTCATGGAGTGGCACTTAAAGGCAAAAGGGTGCAGTGGATACACTCTAATGCTAAAAGCTTAAAAATGCCAAGCTTGAGAACCTGAGATGGCCAGTCAACTGGAGTCAAAATATTATAAAATTGTGCTTAAACATCTGAAAAAAAACCCACATTTGTTTGTTTTTGACCACATACTTAATGTATTTACACAATGTATTTAATTCTATTTTTTAATGTATTTTCTACATATATGAATGCTTGCTTTTGTGTATTAATAAATATTTGCTAGAAAATTGATTGGATTTGTTAAAAAAATGTAGAGGTCTTAAGGCTACTATAAACATGTGACAACATTAAGCAATTCAGGATATATGAGTTTGGATATTATTAGATGACCCTTCTCTCTTGCTCAGCATTTCATTTTAGGCTGTGAGCTAAAGAAAGGCACCATTTATATCAGAAGCAGGAAAAAACAGAGGTCAGCAGACAAAACAGGGAGGTCGCTGCTACAGTCCGTCACTATTTTCAGAACCCACTGCAACACTATACGGCCTACTGACAGACTATGGAAAACTTCGTGCTATATTTGCTAACAGCTTCTCGCTGACCTACTATCCATAATCAGCGGGTACAGCTGAAACTCTATAAATAAAACACATGAATGCATCTACTGAAAAAGAGTGACACTTACTCTTATGGGTCAGAGTTTACATCTGGGGGTCATTAAGTGCTCTGACAAACAAATTTGTAGACAAAACAGCTGGAATGTTATTTGATAAATCTAGTCTACAGCACTTAATATGCTCTTAAGGGTGATATGAATAAATTGATTTGACTTAAGGAAATGTGATGTGGACAAAAAACTATTATATAAGAATTTCTATTCATAATTCTAGATTCTACATGTTATGATATCGCGTTATTTGCATTAAACATGGCTGCTGATGGCTGAAAAAGGTAGTGTGGTAGGTGGTGTGAGAGCAAACAGAAGGGGGTAAGCAGGCTTTTGTCCATGCTTAGCTAGCTAACGCTGCTGTTGATTTCTTTTAACTCACTGCCATTCAGCTAAACAATCAACTCAGCAAAACATTTAATATCATTTGTTGCCAGCAACAATAACTTTTTTGGTTCATATTTGAAATGCAGGAAAAAAATGTAACAAATTTGTTTAGTAAGACAACAGTTTGCTAGCCACATATTTTAGCCATCCAGTGCTTGAATAATTAAGATGTGAATTCCGACATTTCCGAACACGTTCTCTTTGCACAGGCCCTCCAAAATTTCTGACAGGACTCAAACAGAGTGGTGCAGTGCACTTTGGCATGTTATTTATAAGCTGCAGAAGAAAATAGACCTGTTACACATTCTCATATCTCAACATATCCTAAAATAGCCCACTATTGGCCAGTTCTAACTAAAGTGAAAAATATTTTAGTTATCAAATTACACTGAATTCCAAACCTGAGTGCAGCCTACAAGGCTCTGTAAACATACTACGTTGTAATCGAGCCAGAAACATCAACACTTACCCTTATCAGGAAGAGTGCCGAGGAACATAAAACATGAGGAATCAGGAAACATGTAACAAACAATCTCCACCCATGTGTTAATCTAAACACTTAACCTTTATCTGATTCAATTCTTCCTCAGCTGAGCACTATTTAAACACAAGAGAGCCAGTGTGAAGAGTACAAACTAAGAGGCCCAGCAGTTTAAACTTGAACGGCTTTATAATTCTTCTCACACAAAGTTGGATGCCAATTAATACTGCAGATGTGTTATTACCTGTGTAACAGCACTTCCAAACACAGGACCAAAGGTTCACCAATAAATAAATACCCATACAGCATTGCTCCAGGCTGACTTTTCCCACTGCTACCAACTCTCTCAGCTGGACACACCAGCAGGATTTGGTCACACACTGTTCTCTATTTACTGCAGAGCATTAAAATTATCTTGCACACTGATAAATACCACTCTGTGTCGGAGTTAGAATATTTTATTGGCTTTCTCCATTTTATCAGCCTTCTCTGCTTCATCTTTGGATTGCAACTGTTTCACATCTTTCGTCATCAGAAAGTAGAAATACAGATAAGGAGAGACCAACTGAATGATGTATGATGAAGAAAAAACAGTACTTAAAAATCGTTGGATTTCACAGTATCCATGCCATTATAGCAGCAAAACAATGATTGTGCATGAATGTGACCACATGAAAACAATGTCTGTCTGGATCCCTTTACAATGATTACAATGATATATTTGAATGAAAGTGCTCCATCCCAGGTTCATAAAACCAGTACTCTGAAAGTCTAAAATAACCTAGTTGACTTTGACTGACACAAACTTCTACATCAGTAGACATTAGAGCTCCTGTACTGCAAGAAACAGCGGTCAGGTCTCCATCTAGAAGGATAAATGTGATGCCATTTTACCAGCCCATCCCACAGCTCTTTAGAGTTGGAAGTCTGCCAAGCTGGTCATTAATGGCTCATCATTTTCTGAGGTTATTATTTTAGTAACTTGAGAATATTTCCTATCCCATCACATTTACTAACATTGTGTATATATATATATATTGACTGTCTGCATAGACACGCTTCTTATACTGTCGAGTTGGACATGTTTTTAACTAAACCCAAGCATGAACACTGTGTCTAACAAATAAACACTTGGGCTGAAAGAGTTCAAGTTGCCTACACCTGAGTGCAGGCCAAGTGGATAAAGTACTCATGTACCACAATGCACCATGTGAACAAGCCAGTTGATTGCTTGGCTTTTGAACTAATACCTTCTCATTTTCAGGCTGAAGCAGTACACCTTGAGAATGAACTGGATTATGACCTGTTATCACACAAGTCAGTGTAGCATGGAGCTGTTTTGCTTTAAACATGGTGCTCATGATTATAGCCAAACTCCAGAAATGGTAATATGTTTAGTGTGAAATTGTGAGCACACTTATCAATAAGACTAGATTGACTTAAACCACTGATGATTTTTTGTCTTTGCATGTTGAATGATGTAAGGCTTGGCGGTAAAACATAAACCAGAGCAGTTTATGTTAAAAATCACTGTATTTTGTCTGTAAACACAACACAATGACATACCACTGAGAATTGACTGCTAAGGCTGTCAATTAACAAAGGACACCGTTATTTTAGCCCTAACCAACATGAATAAAATGATGCCAAACAAGTATCTGTTTTACTAGTCTCTTTTAGCAACGTTGTTTCCTCCTGGTGAAAGTATGCTAAGGCCATAATCTCCCTTAATCTCGTTAATAGATTTTCAGGCATGTGGCATATCAATGAAAATCCAAGCAAACTAGAAGTGGCAGGAAGGAAACAGAGGCAGAGAGGGAGCACTCTCTATTGCTTCTTAAAGTTTTGTCCATAACTTATGTCTCTAGAGTACAACCCCGTACAGAGGAGAATCCTACAGACCTGCTGAAGAGGCCTGGCAAAAGCCTAGATTTATACTGGTCTGTGCAGACAAACAACAGCTGTTAAAACCACTCTGGCCCTTTGTCATGTTTTTAGTCACAGCGTTGAACAGGGCTTAAACTCTACTACTGTGTTCCCCATCCCCCACCTCCCTTACTCATACTCCTCCAACCACTACCCCATGTAGAAGCCCATTCTGCAGAAAGCTCTGTGCACAGTGACCTTGTTCTGTTCAGTGAGCAGTGCCATATTTGCTTTGCATAATGTAATTCTCAACACCTGTAGAAAAACTGTGCTGAATTAAAGCTAGTAATTAGTGTGGTTTTACAGTTGATGGTCAAGAAGTACAACTGCTGATTAAGCTTCACTATACACCTGTAAATAGTTTGTAGGATCATTTCTACCTACTCCATTATTACAATTTATCCCATTCCTATTCAAAATACATTACAGAGCAGATTACTGGACTGAAAATCAAGGTCATAAAAAAAGAAAAATAATTTCTATTTAGTAGTGAATGTAACTTCCTTTATAGGCTGTAACTTCAACCAGATGCTTTCTGTAGATGCCAATCAGTCCTGAGCAGTGGTTAGGAGGCATTTTGGCCCATTCGGTTGGGTAGGAATCACATCGGAATGTCTTATTTGAAGAGCTGCTTCAGATCATGCCACAGAATGGCAACTGAACTTCGGTCAGGACGTGGGTATTCTAAAATATGTAGTTTTCTTCTCCTCAAACCACTTTACTGTGGTCTGGTTTACATATACAATTGCTGCAAGATATGAGTGATGATTTATACATGCAGGCTGCAAAGAGAAAATCTGAAATGAAGCACTAAAATTAAAAACAAAATGATGTCACCAATGTCATGCAAAGGCAGTATAAGCGATACAGGCATCATTGACTCCAATTTTCCCTGCAATGGTGCAGTCCTAGACCTTTATATTCCTTCAGCCTTTTTTTTGAGGACCCATTAAAGCTAATTTGACCAAGCCATGCTGAAGACTGAATACAGTTTTTAAGATAAAGTAGCCATTTTAATTGTCACAGTAAGAAAACCCAGTTGCCAAGTTGATTGGAACACCTCACTTGAATAATTCATTTTGAATCCAGGTCTCATTATCCTGGAGGCCAACATACTTTATTTAACAGTTGTAACAATCAGGAACATTGATTAAAAAAGTTATGGCAATGTGAACTGTTCATGTTTGCCAGATGAGATTATCTTCACTCATGATTATTACTTTGTTGAAAATAAAGGTCACCTTTTAGAAAAAAAATCCTGCAGAAATCCAGATCATTCCTAAGAGTGCGCAGATGTTTTTGAGTAAAATGGGGGGCAAATATTTGAGGTTATGACTTCCAGTTTTTCCTAATGAATACCATATGAATCATGTCCTAAAAAAATCCACGCATAACTGCCTAAACTAAACTGAAATACCAAAGAGTTTACATTAGTTTGCATATATATAAAGATTAACAAACTATTCTCATCCGACTGATTTCACAGACATGGGTTACAAAAATAGAAACTCTATAACAGACAGCTTAATTTAGTCTCAACATCCATCACCAAATTCCACCATACTGACCCTCCTGAAAAGAATGCAAGGACGTTTCTTGCTTTTCTACGCGTGTGCTTACACCTGGGCAACGTGCAGGTGTACTGCCAGGGAGTAAGAGCACTCTGGCAGATGA
Organism: Rhabdalestes septentrionalis; assembly: GCA_037832545.1. NCBI lineage: Eukaryota > Metazoa > Chordata > Actinopteri > Characiformes > Alestidae > Rhabdalestes > Rhabdalestes septentrionalis. The sequence goes on from JBBMFX010000021.1 coordinate 7,508,582, forward strand.
TGTACAGCAGAGTTCTGAAGAGTGATCACCACTATTTTACAAGCGATGTAGTGCAGCCACAGAAACTACACAGGTTGCAATCAAACGGTGTGAGTTTATGACTGCAAAGGCAAAAGAATGAGAGGTAAAAAAAATAAATAAATAAAAATATTTGCATCCTCAAATATTTTTTACTCTATTTTAAAGCAAAACATTAAGTTGACTTGAAAAGCTTTCTATTTTAGTGATAGTTGTTAGAAAAAAACTAACTATAGCTACTCCCTGATGACACAGTTTGTGCTGTGATTTGTCAGAATGAGGTGACATTTACAAAAAACCCAAAACCTAGAACACTCCATTATACCTCAGGTAATGTATTAGATGTGAACTCACATTTGGTTCAGGCCATGGTGCATTGGGGATGGATATTGTTAGGATACGCTATTGATATTGATAATGTGTATGAAGACAAAACACAGAACTCTTATTGACACTAATCTTCATAAAAAATAAAGATATCAGATGAAAAGGTAGAACACTTTTTTTTACTACCTTCTTTGAATAATCAGTCAAAATTTTTCCTTAATAACAACAAAAACACCAACACCAAACTAGTTCTCCAGAAACAAAATATTTATGAAGCATACACAAGTACTTTTTACTGAAAAACTGAAACAAATTGAGAACAGAATAACAACACTTTAACCCTAAACCTAACCCTAATCTGTGTGTGTGTGTGTGTGTGTGTTTGTGTGTACTTGCAAGACGTCTCGTGTTGTGTGTGTGCAAGCTCTCATGTGTTGTTTTTTTTTTCTCCAGTACCGACAGCAGAACCGTTAACTTCAGAGCGATATTTCTGTCTTTTATAATTGGGAACCGGGACTGATTAAGTAAAGGGTTTCTGTACCATTCCTATTGATAGCCATGTAATACAAAGATGTACGTTTGATCTGTGTTGGTAACATAGCTCTTTGTGAACAGTAACTCAGTTTATTAAAAACAAAAACTGTATTTTTTCACCCTTTTGATTCTAAAGTATGCTGACATTTAGAAAAAAAGTTAGTACAATTAGATTTAAGATGTTGCTCTAAAGAATACATGGGGTATACATGAACTCTGAATCAAGGATTGAGGGGGTGGTTGTGTTGGGACAGGCCCTTGTTAAACTTTAAGGGCTAGGCAGCTGGGATGGTGCTAATACACACAATCTTTTCTTACTGCTAATACCTGCTGTGCCCATTTGCATCCCCTTTGACATTCTGCTGCCAGATTCATATTGATAGTTTGCCAGGGACTTGAATTTTATTCATGATTTGTCCTAAAAAAAAAAAGCACTGTTGTCATTACGGATCTAGTATTTTCCCCTGTACACACATGCTGATGTAGAAGTCATTTAAAAAAAATTTGCAAAATGAATTAATGAAATTGGGACTACATTTTCCTGTAGTATCATTTAAGAGTATATAACAGTTATTTCTCTATGGTTACAAAAGCCAAATGATTAAGATGCATTACCACAACAGCGAAGTATAACTTCAAAATTTTGCTCAGATGCAGATTTTGTATGTTATTATTTACTGAGATCATCGTGAAGCTCGAACTGGGTCTAATGATAACATTTTAAACAATCATTCTGATGGCTGACACAAGTGAGAAAATGCACATTTACACACACCTGACCCTGTCACTAAAGGCTGCTATTTATGACACATGCATCACCCACAGCAAGAGCGCACGGACATTTTAAATGGTCAAGGCAAAGGTCCATTCTCTATTAAGTTTAAGAAGCGAAAGGCCACACTTCTGAGAGGTGTCAATCTAGGACAAAGGATATAAAGGAATTAGTATCTGGCCAGCCTGCTGTGGCCTAAAAGCAGAAAGGGAGGTGGGAAGGGGTATTTGTGTTCTTTGTCATTAACATAGTGCACTAAGGTGGACATGTAAAATAAGAGGGAAACAAACTGCCCACAACATGTATACCGGATGAGAGATATTTGACTTTACTTTACAGAGAGGGTAACTAAACTACATTTAGCAGCTACTCATTCACTACTTTTAATTAAAAGTAACACAAATTAATGACTAGTGTTTCTAATTCTACCATCCTAGTTTTAAAGATGAAGAAATACTAAGAGCTCAAAGCCTAAAAGAGAATGTGGTCCCTAAGCAAGGCTGACCTTTTTTATACCCAAAAACAAAGTTGCCCTATAAACACTGCAAATTCAAGCAGGATTCTTCACTTACCATAAATGATAGAAATCTCGTTAGCAAACTAATACAACTGAGGTAAACACTGCATTACTTATTTGCAGGACAGACGCAATATATAAAATATACCCCTAATCCTCTCATTATATGCATCATTTTGTGTTTACTGGTTTAAAACTGGCCTCAGAATTATTTCAATTGCTCTATGGGGCAAGACTAGGGGTGGGTAATATAACCAAATCTTCTATCATATATAGGGCTGAGTTTTAAAAAATAAAAAATAAAAAATAAAAATAAAAAACGATTCACCGATCAATATCGATTCTTGTTCAAAAAGTATGACATGGATTCAAAAATTGGCAGATCAATCTTTTTCCTGTTGGCACTACTTCTCACGACCTTGCAAGGAAAGCTATAAAAGATATAATAACTCACTCCACAGCATGTAGACCAGCGGGGCAGAAGGTGGCCCAGTGATTAGGGCCCTGCCATCAGAAAGTTGTGGGTTCAATCCCCGCTAGGCGCCTCTGAGGTACTGAGCAAGGTACCGTCCCCACACACTGCTCCCGAGCGCAGAGTTCCTGGCTGCCCGCTGCTTCACTTGGAGAACAGGTTAAATGCAGAGGTGGAATCTCATGCTGTTCAAACTGTGTGCAGAGGCGTGTTCACGTATGAATGATTGATCACTTTCACTTTTCCTCAAGAAAAATCTCTTAATACCTGAAGAGTAAGAGTCTTATCAGTCAAGCAGAATTTCCTAGACTGTATTTGCCGTGGTTGCAGAGCTAGTGTTGATGGTTGTTTTATGTCTTTAACCAGTTGTGGTCATTGTTGTTTTTTTTATTTTATTCAACCAATGTTACAAACTGATACAATGTTGAACGATTTTTTTGTCATTTTTTTGTCATTTTATTGTCAAATACACATTTTCACTGGACTACTAACTGTCATTTTTATGAACGTAAGAATAAAAAAAAAACCCTGGAAGAATTTTTCTTCCTAAATTCTTTTCTTTATTGACTCCCTCTCACTGTTCTTACACACACAAACACACATTGCTCCTATCAACAGGTACAGTTATTCATGTTATTCATTCTGTTAATTTAAACAGACAATACTATAATATTGGACTGGATGAATTATAAATTAGCACTTATTGGAAAAGTTTACTGTCCACAGGTAATATTGCAGTACAGTCAGGCAACTCCACTCAAGTCAATTTTAACTAAGTCAATCTAGTTTAAACACAAATCTGTAAATAAATCAATATGGAATCGAATCAGATCAAGAATTAAATCAATCAGACCATGACCTTCAGGAAATCGGCAACAATACTCAGCCCAAACGATATACATAACAATATATCAAGTTGCATCTGAAAATGCATAAATAAAAATTAAAACACAAAGAAACTGTTATTTATAGTGTAACTTTATTTACACTGTGAATTGCAGCATTACTTAACGTAAATAAACAATATAGTGTTTACTGCAATGTATTTTAAGTTTAATGTTTTTTTTTCCCCTCAGAACAACAGGTACTAACATAGTGCCTGACAATATACCAGCTCTGTAAAAGCTAAAAACTTTTTCCCTGTTCCATACCTTCACTTGTTTTATGTACCAGAATGAACATGGTAACCAAAATCCCAAAAGGCTTTTCTCTTGAGAACAGGTATCTGAGGTAACAGTAAAATAAAAACATCAAAACAAAGTTCTAAAATGAACTAACATCTGACATTTGTCAGTAGCAGGCCTGCCATCCCACCAAACGTTTATTGTTTTAAAAAATACTAATAATTGCAAGCTACTCTGATTAATAGTATCACAAACTGGTGATAGAACTTCGGAAAATCAAGTAAAAAAAATGTAAGAAAGTTCCTGTCGCTTTAAGGGAGCGCCGGTGCAAGTGAGTGAGTGAGAGCGCGCCTCGTGGAGAAGGCGGAGAGAGAGAACGGAGAGGGAGCGTGTTCTGAACTGTACACCGAATATATGACATAATTTAGTGCTCAGTATCGTGAGGCAGAATGAGATTGGAGAGGTAGCGTGTTCTGAACTGTATACCGAATTTAGGCATATATTTAATTTAGTGTTCAATATCTTGCCTGTTCCTGGTTTACATGTATGCTTACGGGCATACATTTGGATGTGCAGAAGGTGAAGTAAACATCAGTCAAATCCATCTTGTCGGTCCTGAGTCACAGGGGCGGATCTTGGGGGTGGCTTTGGGGACTGATGCCCTGAATCTTTTTAAGCTTTTAAAAAATGACAACCCTGACAATATATGCTGCCTATGAAATACATTAAACTCATTAATGGGCACAAACGCCTGTTTCCCTCCTTCTTAAAATGCTGTTATTTCAACGGACTGAAACCTCAAAAACAGAATTCCACCAACTCATTATTCTAAACACTAATGTTAACGTCTACTTTCTAGTCGTCTGTCAGAACTCGTCTTCAAGTAGCTTCAAACATTACCATGGACATAAGACAATTCTTTAAAAAAAAGAACCACCAGTGATACATCAGAAGCAGCTGCCAGTAACTTGTCAGACGTTTCAGGTCAGTGAT
>JBBMFX010000021.1:7520912-7542805 GCA_037832545.1 Rhabdalestes septentrionalis
TGAGATATGCTAATTAGCCACGCCCCGTGATTACAATTGGCTGGTACTTAGCAGGGGGCTGGACTGAGTGCTGTGATATTACCTCACAAACATGGAGGACTTGACTTTCATGATCTCAAATCTAAACGGTAAATATGAACAATATATTTCATACTCCAAATGTAAAGCAATTAGCATATCTCATGCCAAAGCAACATTTAGATTTAGATTTAACATTTAGATATAACATTTAAGATTTAAATTTAGATTTAACATTTAGATTTAACATTTAGATTTAGATTTAACATTTAGATATAATATTTAACTTTTAGATTTAACATTTAACATTTAGATTTAGTTTTAACATTTAGATTTAAGATTTAATATTTACATTTAGATTTAAGATTTAGATTTAAGATTTAGATTTAAGATTTAGATTTAGATTTAACATTTAGATTTACATTTAACATTTACATTTAACATTTACATTTAGATTTATCATTTAGATTTACATTTAACATTTACATTTAACATTTACATTTAGATTTATCATTTAGATTTAACATTTAACATTTAGATTTAATATTTAACATTTAGATTTAACATTTAACATTTAACATTTAGATTTAATATTTAACATTTAGATTTAACATTTACATTTAGATTTATCATTTAGATTTAACATTTAACATTTAGATTTAGATTTAACATATAGATTAAACATTTAACAATTAAGCAGCAAGAAAATGGACCAAAACCTAACACGTTTTTTTTTTAACACATTTAGCTTTGTGGTAAATTTAGCATTGTGGTAAAGGATGACACCTCTAAATTTGTGAAGCTGTTTTTACGAACGGTGCCCCATAGTAGTCAATGCACCCATGTCCCAATTGTACTAAACAACTTTAACAGAGCAACCAAAGAAAGGAATAGAACTTCAAAAAGCAGAGGGCAATGTAAAGAACAGCAGAAATGTGTACCCACTGGACATTTTATATCACTTGAAGTCTCTTTGTGTATGCAGAGCATTCTGAATGAGGGTAGATACTCAGCGGTCATTCCTGTCAGTGTCTAGGATTTGTGGGACACACTTGTGGGACACTATGGAATGGAATTTTTGGCTAATCATGTGCTAAGCCATGTGCACTGTGAGAGACATAGAATGTTTTAATTCTGCCTTACACCCATTGCAATGGGAATGATTTCCACACAGAGGGTGCTTCCCACTGTTATGGCTGCCCCTGCACTCATGCATTCATATGAGCCAGACAGATTGATGGTCATTCTATCATTCTGCTGTTCATATATTTATTCCTATCTAATTAACTTATATACATATAACTACACTTTATTAGAAAAAGAACACAGTGTCAGAGTGGAATTTATTCAGAGAGCATAATTTAAAATTTTATTTATTTAAGAGTAGAAGATTACTGAAAATCTCAGACCAATGTACCAGGACTAGGATAAAAGAATTACTTTCTCTTCCCAGAGGAAAGTATATGGAACTACAGGGACTAATTTGGCTGAATGCAATAGGAGTATTACAGGCGGTCCAGATACTGTTTTAATGAATGAAGGACCAAAGCCAAATCTGGGCAAAGCCAGCCAAAGGGAAACGCCAATAAAGAAAATCCATGTGTGTAGTAACTTACTGTTTAAAGAGATTGAAATCTCAAAAGTCTAATTAATATTTGGAACTATACAGTAACTGCACACAGTACAGTCTTTACTGTAATTTCTACCATATGACTGCTAAGCTATTCCTTGCTTTGTCAAGTGCAAATGACTGTTTTGAGATGAATCATCACAGTAATTTTCTCTAAAAGATGTGTTAACACATGGGCCTAAACTACATACAAGTGTAAACATGACCATGTGTGTTATATAGTTTATGAAATACTGTCTGCAAACAGTTGATATAAACCCCTAGCAAGAGGGTGGTGGAGGTAACTTGAAAGTTTTGTGTAACTTTATGTTGTATATTGAGACAAGTTAACATAGGGTTTTTAGTGTTTTAAACAGTCAGCACATCAATGTTGTGAGGCACCTCAGTGTTCTAGAAAACATTACAGCAGGGGAGGTAACTGGCAGCTCCAATTTACAGTTTATAGTCTTCCATATTCAAAATGAAGGAATAGGTGGTATTAAGTACTATAGCAGGGACACAATATGTGAAGAGAGGAAAGGGCCATAGTGCACCTGAATTTAGCTTTAATTTGCCCAGTTCTTTGACAGTTTCTCCTACTGTGTGCAACTTAGCTGGCAATAACTTTTTTTAAAAAGCAGATGTTGATTTGAATCTAGATTTGCAGGTATGAAGAACAGATGTCGACTACTTTGAGCTCTGATGTACATTGCTCTGGATAAGCCAAATGCTGAAACTGTTAAATGACATCACACCCACAGCAGTTCTATACCAAACTAAAATAGTCATAAAATATAGGACTGTTTCCTAATGATCAAAATAAAAATGTGATTTAAAAATGTTTTTGTTGACATATGGCAAAGAAACAGATGAATATTGTTGATGTTGTTTAGGGGGTACATCACTTTGTTTAAAGCAGGAGGGTGGGTTTGATTTCTACGTTGAGTAACACACCACAATTCACCAATAAGTGTCAATGGAGAAGACTCAAAATGTTCACCTACATCTGTTGGAAAAATGTCATTTTGGATAAAAAACATCCGCCAAATGATTGAAACCAGAGAAACTGTTTAACAGTTAGATTTTTAAAAAATTAAACCTCAATGATTGTTAAATTATATTGGTAGCTTTCAACAAGTATGTTAATTAATGCCACCTTGAATAGCTTGTTAGAGAGCTTAACATTGTTACGTTACATTAGACAAAAATGTGACATTAGATAAATATAGAGAAAACAACAGCATATTTAAGGTAAGTCTGTTCTTAATCTTTGTTTACTTCTTTTATATTTCTCAGTGCCTATGTAACTTAAATGACTGTGCAATTTTGGTACAATCTCTGCAAAACAATTATGAAGAATTAAAAATTGTGTCGGTGAAAACTGTGTCAGACCAATTCAATAAGGCAAACTAGGCAGGGCTGTATGCCTGTGGACTGTATGTCTTGGTCGACTGGCAGCAGGACGCCACGTTCCTGTTGGTGACCAGCCTGCGTAGTCAAGGTTAGCTCTGAGCAGTGTGGAGTCCCGCTTTTCACCCTTATAAGTGACGGACTGGAGCAGAGGAGGAGAGGCTTTTTGTAGAGACAGACACTCTGTTGAATGCTCGCACATTTGTCTATATTTCGTATGTGGTTTACAGTGGTTACATGTTGTGCTCAATATATTAGCACTCGTTTTTTGTATCACTTCGTACTTTTCGTTGTGGCATCATATTCACATCTGGTAGGAATGACTTCTGTTAGAATTCACTAGGCAAAAGGCAGACACCACCCTTGTATGTTTTGTGTTTAGTTAGTGGGAATCGGGAGGTAAGATTCGGGACCTTTTTGTTTTGTTCTTTTCTTTGGTGTTGTCTTTAGAGTCCAACCTGAAATCCGTGAAAGCTGTATAGTGTAAATAATTGTACATACTTGTATTCTTTAATAACAGTCAGATCAAGATTTGTGTATAGTCGACTTCTTGGTTGGTTTGTTTCTTCATGGGTGGTCTTTTGTGTTCACCACTCCACCCTCACCCTTTCATATCCTTATATGTACAAGGAAGGAAGCACTGTTTGAAGTTGATGTATTTTGCACACTACATGACTGATCAGCAACAGGGATCACACACATAAAGGTACATGGGAAATACCATGAGCGAGACAAGTTTATATTTTCCAATAATTGATGTCGGCATGAAGCCAGTAATCTAAGTTTATTTGGTAAATTCAATATTTTGGTCTTACACATTTTATATTTGAAAAAAGAATCTTGAATTTGAATAAAGTAATATAAAACAATTGCATGAATTCAAAGAGCTCATGTTGATAATGTAATATGTGCAGCCAAGATATAATTTTTCAAAATCTAGTCACTTCTGTCTAATTAGGAATTATGTGGAATTTTCCTTATTATTCAATTATTTATTTTCTTGACATCTACAGTCAGGGGCTGCTACATCCCCAGTCAGGAGAGTTTCTCCGGCTGGGTTATCAGTAAGGGTTCTCACGCAGCCGGGTACTGAGTAATAATGATGTTTGTGCGTTGAATGGTTCTGTGTTGTGCTCTTGAAATGTAAAGAGTACATGTGTTAAGTTGTGTTGGTTGGTCCACACTCACATACCCCTCAACTTCCCCCTGGTGTATGCATGTCTTTTAGTCTTAAGAGAGTATTAAGGCCTTCATGCAGTGTGTTTTCTGTTTATTTAAAAAAGCTGTTTGTGGAGAGAATGGAAATCAGCATCTGAGCCTCATTCTGGGACGGGTATGCACTCAATGGGACAATTGGATAAAAAAAAGTCCTATGAAATTTAGTTTGATGTAGTGATGGACAATTTCTACTGACCACAGTTCTATTGACATTTAATTTACTACAAGACGTCAAAGTCAAACAAGCAGCCAGTATTTTCAAATGGTACAAAATAATGTTCTCAGGCATAAAATAGGCAAAAATTCTGATGTGAATAACTGTATGGAATTTGTATACCTCACATATTTTTAAACAGACAAAATTCTGCTCTGTCAGGGAATGATGTATTATTGTTGATGTTCTTCAATAAGATTAAAGTATTATTTTGAGTCACTTCACCTGTGAAATGAATGTGACTTTTCTGAGAGTACTATTAACAGAATGTTATGAGTGTTACAATGCATTTGTGTAGTTTTGGATTTCAAGGGCTCTTTGTTTGTGGATAATTCATAGTAAAAGCCATGTGAGAATGCAAAAAGTTCAATCCAGACCACTGTAATTCTGCCAAGTCTGCCCAGCAAGCCGACACCCTTTCATCTCAAATCACCTTCTACAAAAGCCCTATTCATGTGATTTCCAAGAGCAAATTAGGATTTTAGGAAGTTCACGTCCACTATCAGCAGGAAAGTGTGTATAGCTGAATACACTATCATAGGATTATGAGCTTTATTTGGGGTGCTATTGTAAACTCTGTAACCTAATCTTATCTTATCTAGGCATATGCTAAATACCCTTACATCATTAACAAGTTATCTGCTAGTTAATTTTTCTTTTGGTGTTGTTTATTATATTTTCATAAAACCATTAAAAATGTGCACATTATTAGATGTTAAAATGCCTCAAATAATACATACCTGTTATCTCGATATGAGAGAGAGAGAGAGAGAGAGAGAGACAGAGAGACAGAGAGAGCGAGAGAGTGAACACAAGAGATATGAGGGTTTATTACAGTTTGTTAAATTCATTTAAGATTCTTTGAATCACACCAGTACCAAGACGTGAAAAGAAAATGGGTTTTGATGTACAAATGACATTCTGTAATGCATATTTATATGTATATTTCAGGCCTTTTCTGAAGAACAATCTTGAAATGAGTAGGTAGAAGCACATTGTGCTCCTTCCCATTACATCACACATAACGAATGTGTAAAATTAAAGAGGTCTTCCAGAGGTCTGCACATTTTAATACATGTGCTACTCCAGTATTGGATTTTTACATAAGGTACTAATCCACAAGCTCTAACACAAAATTAAAAAGCTTTTCCTATTTTGTCTAAGCTTTACTCCGAGGCCTTGGAGAACTGGAAGCATTAGCAGAAGCATTCTGCCATGTGCCTTGAATTCCTGTTAAAGAGTTTGTTATTTAAAAAAAAGGTCCACCATATAGGGTAAGATGAAGAGCTGCACATTTGTTTTGTTCTACAGTCACACTGTGAGTGCTAATGTGTCTGGTCTGATCTGTAATGTACAGCACTGGGATAGGTTACAGCACTCCCACAATCCTGATTAGGATAAGTGGCTCAGAGAATGGATGGATGAGCACAATTATGATTTTTATACTTGTAATACCATCTTTAATCATACTGTGTTTAATGCAAACATTCATGAGCAGTCAGTGACAATAGCTATATTGTCACTGACAGCTCATTAAAATGTAAAAGCACCACATGCAGCAGTGTATTGCTTTAATCTAATAATAAAACTGAGCAAAGATGTGCAGGTTTCAAAGCCACTCAGTGTAACCTGTGCCATGATTAACAAAGGCTTTACTTTCAGCAGCCCTGTTTTATTCCAACAAGCTTTTAGGCATACCAAGAAATTGAACACTACTCATCTACTCAAGCTAAACTCTAGATGGCAGTGCTTTATTCACTGACACCCAAATGGGTAGTTATATGCAAAAATCCTGGCCCCTCTGGTGAAATTGACTTTAGTTATTAATGTATGTGAAAATACACTTTGAAAAAAATCTGAGAAGACACTTACAATCAGGGGAAAAAGCGTACAATGTGACTGCAGAAATTATTTCACATTTTTTATTTGTATGTTAAATTCAGTAAATAAACATGTACAAATACATAAATATTTACATACATATATCAATACTATCACATGTCCTAATGACATTCAAGTTTAATCAATGATGAAAACAAAATAGCTTAATGACTTTTTGTATGGCATCTCTATTCATGGATAACATTAGATTATTTGTTTTTTAGATGAGCAGTCTTGTATTGTTCTTGTATTTTATTTATGTCAAATGCAAGAAATGTTTATTTATTTATGTATCAAACTCATAATGTCTTTTTTAAACCTATGGTACCTTTTTCAAACTTTTATAAGGTATTGATCAAATAACAAAAAATACCCCATTTTGAATTTCATGGGCTTACACACCTCAGCCTATTCAGCCATTAGATCTAACCATTCACACTGAAAGCATGAAAAGCATTTTAGCTCTGACTTTTTTTTCTTAATGAAGAATAAATTACGGTTAATTCAGGGGCTTTACCTTAGGGGTAATTTGGCCTTTGCCAAAAATATAAATTGATAAAAATCTGAGCATGGTAAAGACCTATGATAATGATCAGTTAGAGCACTACATATAAGCATTCTGATTGTTCGCTGCATGGCTTAAAAAGTTGGTGAGAAGGAGTGTGAGCAACATCTATATATCGCACATATCCTTGTAATAAGTCAGCACCGACTCAGAATAATTCCACTGGGCTCATTTACCCACATAAGTACTGCCAGATAAAAATGAATTACATAGAATAACACCGGAGGAAGAAAAAAAAAACATCAAAAAAAGCTCCGCTGTCAGGGATAGTAAATTGTTCATGATATAGTTAACAGTCCTTGCTAAACAGGTGAGCTGAAATGCAATTGACCAAATACATGTAAATGCATTGCTTTTGTAACGTATCAAAACGGGCTTTACCTAAAATTCTGGCTGAACCCTAATAGTTTACATGTAACAAATATGATAATTGTAGAGAAAGTCACTGCAGCAGTTGGGAAGCACACATGACTCATGAGCTGACAGAGGTGTTGGATTCCAGAAGTGCCCCGATCCCTGTCATCAGGCCAAAGCAAGCTATTTATGGCTCTGCTGAAACACAAGGTTTGCGGCGTGTGCAGATCACCGTGAACAGTTTCTGTCAGCATGCTCACATTCAGACTTCTAAGAGTGAAACCAATAAAAGCCGTGGCACTTCAAAGCTTTATCAGTTATGGTTGTGGTTCAATAACACTTTCGACTGGGTCATAGCAAGGGTAGCAACATAATAATAAGGACACAAAACAAAGAGTGGTAAATGAGCATTGAAATCTTATTTCCCTTAGCAACAGGATCAGAGGAAACAACATTTTAGCTCTGCACCTTTGCACATTATCTGCTAAGGAAGCAATGTTAGGGCGTGGAAGTTTTTACATTCTGGACAAAGCCACTTTCACCCGAACTGAAGAAAACAACACTCTTTCACAAAAGGGACAATATTTGTAAACCAAAAATGGAATGAGCCACGTAGTAGACAGGGCTGGACTATAGGATTATTACATCTTTAAAACTTTACCTGTACTTTGCCTTAAGTGTTCATAAATTAAATTATTTATTTTCCACTAAATGTTAAGCAAGTCTTAACTAAACCAAGAATATTTATGTATAGAATATAAAAATATGTGTTTTTATTATTTTAATTAAAAAACCCTTGGAATTAGGCAAGGTGTGTTAAAAATATAATGTCTTTCTTTTTTTCAAGTTTACAGATCAGTGCCTGAAGCAGCAGCACTAATTCTTCTGTGGACACTGGGGTGTGTAAAGGTATACACTGGATCCATGCAGTTTCATAAGCACATATGTGGCAATACAAGACTTATCGTGCCAATATTTTACACAAAAAGCTCTCTACAAAGGAACATAGAGGTGCATTTAATACAATTAAAACTTTACAGCATAACACTACAAATGAGGACAAGACAGCAATAAATAGGTCAAAGCAACCAATAAAACAATTTCTGTTGGTCCTTTACAGAAAAGAACTAGCAAGCAACATGAAATGTTACAGTAACTACTAAACTAATTCTGAGGTAACTGGCAAACTAAGACCAATTCAAAGCCTACAGTGATTGCACTTTGCCCCAGAGGGTCTTGAGAACTCTCTCCATAAACCACTGTTAACCTGGCAGGAAGATCCCGTGTATTACAAATCCTCTAACACGGTTTAATTTAGAGCATGACAGGATGCCCAATCCAATTAAATAATAAGTCATTTCTTTATTCATTACCAGGTTCTCTATCCTGGCCCTCTGAAACGTGCCTAAAACACATATAATACATCACCGCTGGTTCAACAGTCCAGTGTTAACTTGACTTGGAAAACTGCAGAATTCCACATTAATTTCATTTTAAAGAACATTAGAGTCGACTTTTCCTGCCGCAACAACTTGTCACAGTTTCTGGCCTGTTCTTTACCCAGCAAGGCAGCTGTCTCTTAAAGGGAAGAGTACGTAACAGGAAAGACTCTTTGACATGCCACATCCCCCAGATCCATTTAAAGGCCACTCTTAGCAATACTCCTCACAAGAACAACGCAGTTCTTCCTTTATGTCTTAGAGTTCAATCATCAGTCAGGCTGTCATCCTGCCCAGCAGGAAAAAACATCTGCAGTCCAGCTTTACAGCCCTAGGAATAAATATATACATATATATATATATATTAGTACTGGGTTAGTACTGTGGGAGTGGGGGTAACAATGTGATTGCAATAATTTGTTGTAATTAAAGGCCATTCACAAAACATGTACAAGCCCAGTCACTGCACTTTGAGTGAACGACTCACACATTAAACCACACATTCTAATTCATGAGAACACTACAAGAAATTGGACAACAAAATCAAAATGACAATTTGTTGACCAGTGCTCATTTTTAGGGAACTAGGATAGCCCATATGGATTTTAAAAAGGCCTGGTAGAGGCACAATCAAAAACATATTAAAAAAAATTCAAATACAGAAAAACAATGGAATGTAATTTTATATAAGATCATATAAAGGTAGTGTTCTACAGAACAATACAAATGTCATTTCGAGCACACAAATATGTAACAGTAAGAAATCATGCCAAGATTAATATCTAATTAATTACTATAGAGTGAAAAAGACACTTGTTTAATCAACAAAATTAACACTTCCCCCAGAACCACACAGGATTTTACACCAACTCATTTTTTTAAATAAGTCATTTTTTTAAAAAGCAAGAAATTGGGACGATCAAACAGTGTGTCCTTCCGTAATCCTTCCATTATTCCACACAGGAAAAGGTTATTTAGATGACCTTTATACTTGAACTGACCGAATACTACATCAGTTATCGTGCTGATTGTTTGGTAAAAAGGTGCGTTATTTCTGTTATTATTCTTGCTGAGTACCACAGAAGGTAGTGATTTGTTCCTACTGGGATGGTGTGATGTGATTTGAGTTTCTGTAGACAGATCAGCTGAAAGTTAATATAATGTCCACCATGACAGGTATGCTTTATATTTGTTGACTCTATGTGCACATTCCCATTTAAAGCAGCAAAGAGTGACATGCTGCTTTTTGTCCAGCTCAGAGGAGATCACATTCGTCGTCCATTTAAGGTGTGGAAACAGTGTGTAACTTGTTTTATCTGATTGATGTGTCTCAACTTAGTTTACGAAATGCCTAGGTCTGGGATTTAATCCAGTATTGGAGCCACACAGAGATGTTGCTTTTATATGATCTTACATACAGGTAAGATTCACTAATGCTTTGAGTCAATCACTTTTAATAATATAAGTAGGGAGTTATATTTTGATAAATCACAGGTTACGTCTTCTATCTTATTCAGGAAGATTTAGGTCCCAAGAAAGATCTACATGTGTCAGCCAAACTGAACAAACACTACTGAATGTACATGAATGCTTTTAATAATCATGAAGATACTCACTTCATATTGTATCAGATGTGTCTGCAGCATTAGAAGCTTCATTTCTATTTAATGTATGAGCTGTGTTAAGCATCTCCATTTCATCCCTTTTTTCTTTTTTTCTTCTCTTTTTCAGCCTACCACTGGAAAAAGAAAATGTACACATCATGTGCACTTACAGATGTTCCACTGCATCTGGATGTGAGCTTCTCCAAATAAATACTTATATTTTATTAAAAACTATATTTCAATCCCAAGAATTACTAATAGTAAAAACACTGAGATTTTCCACACAACTCTGAGGTCTAACAGTAGCACAAGAATGTTTAGCTCATAAATTATGTGCTGCAATCAGATCACCTTCCGTGTCCACACTTTTTAAACTCACTGGAATGCTGAAAACTTTTAGATACAGAAAGTATTTGATGCAAAGAAAGAGCCCTAAAAACTTGATTCTGCCATAACACACGACACAGATTAAACAGATCAGGGCCAGGAAACAGACAAAAAGAGTTCTACATATTTTGACAGACATAAAATGTACTGCATGTCACTTACTGTACACAGATACATGTGAAGACAAGGACAAGAAGCAGAAAGACAAGTCCAGCTACAACACCAGCAATGACAATTTGTTTGCGGTCTCCCACCAGCCAATCAAGGTCTAAATATTCACATCTTGCTCCAATATATCCATTTTCACATCTGCAAAAAACAGAGCTTATTCAAGTTCATCAATTCAAGTGAGCCCAATATTGTTAGGCTCCCCTGGTCAAATAATATGTTCCTCCAGCATTAATTAGGGGTGCAACTGTACACACAGCTCATAATTTGATTCCTGATACTAGGTTAACTCTATGCGTGGCTTGGCATAAACAATCATGGTAATTTAAGAATTGTTCCTGATATAAAATCTGCCACAACATGTTTTTTTCGGAGGTTTTATATGTTAGAATTTATTGTCAGTGGTGCCACATTTAGGAAATACAATAATTTTATTCAGTGCACTAAATCTAAAGAAACAGGACCAATTTTGCAGATGATATTTGCAATATGTTCAGAAAACATACAGTGATGGACATTAGGTTGCTCCACCCTCACAACTCCTTATCCTCAAAACATTATTTGAAGCAGCACAAACAAATTAATGAGTGAATGCACTGCAACTGAAGGCAGAAACATTGATACAAAGGTGTCAGGCTAATCAAAGACTCACCTACAGGCAGGAGTGTTTTGCTCCTGCACAAAGTGGCAGGTTCCATGGATACAGTAATATTTGTACTCCTGAGGACACTTGTAAAAATGTCCACTCCACATGTGGTCATCTTTGACATCTGTTCCAAAAGAGGCAATTACAATACTGAATAAAATACACAACCTGGACACTGGAGAGCCTCTAATCATATGTGAATGAATGTTGACCTTGCAAAATGTATTCAGGTTGAACGTCAGTGGAGTGAAATGAAAGTACAACCTTGCACACATTATTTTTTTCTCAATGGAAAATAGGCAGATAAGCAAGATATAATTGGTGGATTAAAATGAAAGTTTGAGACAGCAATTTGGTTTCTGTTGAACTACCCCCACGAAACCTGAAACCCCATCTCCCTTCGAAAGACTTTCAAGATGAATAGATTTGGATCTGGTTACTAGAGCCAAGTACATGCAACCCGATATTCTAGGCCAGTATCTGAGGATTACCTGTAATATGGACGCTTTGAAGTATTTTGAGATGACGTTGTTTAACAAACCTAACTGCCCTTTGTGTTTAGGTCAACCATGAAACATCAGTAGAAATGATTATTTATGAAAGTATGGCATGGTTAAAAATACATGGCTACAACCGCCACAGTATGTTGCTCAGACTGATAAAATTGTCCCCGTTTGTGTGAAGATGAGGTCCTGCATGAACCCCATGTGATCAAAATACACATGTTGAAACATGCCTACTATGAGGCTTAGACGCTCTGTAAACAGAACATTTGAGCAAATAATAAAACTAAAACATTTGAGTGTTTTACCTATTGTACATTGCTTGAAAATATGTAGCAAAACAACTGATGGCAGGCACATAATATTTCCACTCACATAGCTAGAGGGATTGTTTTCCCTTACACTCAATTTATTGGCTCTTGGCAGGTAAATGGATATGAAGGTTCATGGCAGAGCATGTCCATGTCATTTACCTGTGCAGTTGCTGCTGTTGTCATGGGGCCCACAGGACACTGTCTTATTTGCTGTGTCCTTTGTTGCATTCCATTCAGCCTGCGAATATTTGCATAGGGCAAAAGCTACAAGCAGAAAACAAACAAATCACAGGTGGCGTACACCCACATCTGAACACAAATCCACATGAATCCCAAATCATTTGTTCTACGGATATGAAAAATCTACATACAGTATGTCCTAAATTTTAGATCTGGGGCCTTGTCAAAGTTTTATTGGATCAACTATAAAAGAACTGTTACCAGAATCTACATCTACATCAGGAGATCAGTGCATTAATGACACTATCAAAAACTATAAAACATTGTGAAGGAATAGACAAAGAGTTGAAAATATTTGCAAAACAGGTGGTAAATGTTTACAAACTGGGTTACTAGAAGGCATTATGCTCTACACCATTATACTCACCCACCTAACCATTCCCTCCTTTTATGTCATTCATGTGCAAAAAATAGCACAGGCCTTCAAACTGACACTTGGAAAGTTATTTTGAAGCTGTCAGCAGACCTTTCTTTCCTACTTATGACATTTTAGAGAGAAGGTTACAGCAACTGCACGACAGAGAACTACTTGTTTACGACTTTTTTCTCTGAAGAAAATAGCTGAACCACTCTTACTTGTGAGTATGCCCAACATCAGTTTTTGTGCCTTGTCCATCCGTCATTTGTCGTGGCTCCAAATCAGGAGTTCACCTTTTCGGACAGGTGAGGGAAAGCAGCCTGTTGGAGCCTATTCGCTCTCTAAACCTACTTTATATTTTTTTAATTGTTCATAAATTGGGTCGTCTTCCACTTCTTCTGACGTAGTTACAAGTTATATCCACGCTCCATGTCTGAGTGAACTTTCCTGGGAACGGCTTTCTTGCCCGCCCCTCAGCACCCGAACTCTTTCGGCTTGCTTTACTGAAGTGAGGGGGAGGGCCTCTGCTTTCGTCATGCCCCCACCCACCCCCAAAAAACATGGAGCGTCATACAGTGGAGGTTGAAATGGCCTATAAATAACCGTAACAACGCCGTCTGCGGGTGCAAAAACCCCTCTAATCCAGGAGTGCAGGGGCTGATAAGTGACCTATTATGAGGCTGTTACAGTTGATTTACCTGTGTACCTGTGGTTTCCGGAAATCCGCTATATCTTCTGAGTCAACGTTCCTTGATAATCAATCATTCACAAATTCAGAAATGGGGAAAAAAGGTTCTTACATGTAACATTTAATTTCTTAAACAGTAACAATTAAATCTAGTAATTTAACTACTTAAATTAATATTAAACACGAATTAACATTAAACACGAATTAATAAGAGTAGTCATGACAGCTATTGAAATTTACTGGACAAGCCACGAACTCTTATACCACTGAAATCTTGTGAAATATGTGCTAAAATATATTACCCATCCATTCTGAAATCTAAATGTAAGAAATCAATGTCTGTTCTAACATTACTAACCTTCTTTGAGAGAAAATGGATTTCATTTATGCTCAAAGATAAAAAGTCATAGTGACTTTCACAAAAGATTGTGTAGCCCACCACACTGAAAATGTAACAATTATTATACTATTATGAGTTTCCTAATTAATCCAGCAGCCACAGTAATTTCCTCAGTAGCTGCAAGAATCTATCGCTTGAAGTGGGGTTATGTTTATGTGAAAACCACAGTAGCCACTGTAATATACTCAACAGTCATGGCCTAATGGCCGTCCTGTATTTAATAAATAATTTTACTTTTATTGTTCACTTTGTCATTGTTTACACATACTTAAATTTGCTGCTGATTAATTCATAGTTTAAAGAAACGTTGTAGATTGAAGATCAAAAACCATGGCAATTTCATTGTCTCAAGAAGTCTGAAGTACAATGGAGACACTGTGTGGACACAGAGTGACTCTGGCATTTTGGTATTAAGTGTGTACTTCTGTAGCCAGAAGGCGCCTCTTAATGAGGCCAAGAGTAAGCTGAGAGCTGCGGTCTGCTGTGGACACACCAGCTGGTCAGAGTGTGTGTTTGTGTTCATTGGCCTGAAGCTTTCTCCCATGAGGCTGAGAAGATGTGTGCCTGGCATAGCCTCCAAGAACCCACTTTCTCTCTCTGACACAAGTCAGGCATTATCAAGGGCCATGACAAACAACAAGCCCTTCACCGTCAGCTACCCCAATTTAGCCCTTAAATCAGAAAAATTTCAACTGCACTCATCTAGTCAAGTCAAGTAGGTGTTTATTGTCATTTACACAGTGCACAGTTAAATGAAGCGTCACTGATGATAGTATCACAGCACATGGAAATACAGAAGTATGTTTCAGCAATCAGCCAAATGACAAGCAACTTCATTTTGATTATAGTGTGAATTCCCCTTTTTCACAGAAAAAGGCACATCTCGTCTTTTTTGCATGTTGAAATGTATGCTTCACATACTTGTCAAGCTTCCTTATTTAAAAAATGGACTGAATGCATCAAATGTAAAAACAGCATAAAACAGATCACTGGAGGTAACTTGCCCTGTGAAAATTGAAAACTCTATGCATGGGGGCACGGATGTATCAATGTCACATTATGTGATTTCCAACATCTCCCCTTATGAATTTGGCTAATCTTGAATTCTTATTAATCTGAAGAACACCCTTCAAAAAGACTGTTTTGCAAATATGATTTTGCAGTTTACAGTGGTGGGATTACATCCTCCTGACTCATAAACACTCTGAATCGAGCTACACAATGTAGCTGACCAGAGAAACCCCTCTAACCCTGTGTATCGAGTATAAAGTATGAAAACATTACCACCTAGTGGACAAGAGGACCAGTTTATTTAAAAGCTAAAAAGCATTTGTTAAACATTTGGTTGCAAATTATTTCTTTCATCTGGGTTTTATTCACTCTGTCTTTGTACATGTTGTAACTATTGCTTTGACTGTAGGGCATCCATAATGATCGGACAGCTGGCTTCTTCAGATGGCATCTTGTAATTACTTTACTAGAATAGCCAATCCCCAAGGCCTGATTCACATTTTAGAGGTTAATTTTAGACAGTGTGTGTACTCTAAACATGCTCTGAAATTATATATCTTGTTGAAGTTATTAAAAAAGGTGCATTGTGAATGAATGTTAGTTATCATAAGAAGCAACAAAGAACAGGTCAACTACAGACCAGCCTTGGCATTAAAACCACCTGGCTAATACTGAGTATGTCCCTTTTTGTTGGCAAAATAAGCTCTGATTCACAATACTTCTGCATTTATGCTGTTGTAACTGGCATCAAGATGTTAGCAGCAGATCCCAGTTTGTCCTGCACATGCCACAGGCTGTCCATCAGGTTGACATCTGAGGAAGTTGGAGGACAAGTCAGCTGCTTGAAATATTTGTCTTGTTCCTCAGTCCTCTCCAGAAGATTTTTTGCTGTAAGGCAGCACTATTAGCTGAGAGAAATCACTACCATTTGGACATATTGTTGTCATGAAGGGGTGTACTTATAACAGTTTTTAGGATGTTGTTACATTAGAGTGACATCATGAATACCAGGACCCAAGGCTTCTCAACAGAACATTGCTAGGAGTATCTCACATTGGTCAGCATATATTCTTGTAGAAGTGCATCCTAGTGCCATCTCTTTCCCTGATAAGCGATGCATACACACCCAGTATTGATATAAAAGCAAACAGGCTGCATCAGACAAGGGCACATTCTTCCATTGCTTCATGGACCAGTTCTGAAACTTTTGTTCGCTGTAGGCACTTCAGTAGTGGATAGGCATCAGCTTGATTCGCATTTGCATCAATAAGCCTTGGATACCCATGACCCTGCTGCTGACTCACAAGTTTTGCTGTCTTGGACCACTTTTGGTAGGCACTGATTGGGAATGCTCCCCAAAACCCTCAGTTTCTGAGATCCTCTCACCCAGTCATCAAGCCATCAAATTTTCACTCTTGTCAAAGTCTCTTATTGCCCATTTTCCTGCTTCCAGCACATCAGCTTTGAGAACTGGTTGTTCACTTTCTGTTCACCCAATATGTATAATCAATGTTACTGACTTCATCTAATTGGTGAGTAACAATTAAACAAGAGCGTCTCAATCCATGTTTCTCCTCCGTGTATGTATATTGTAAGTATTAATTTAACTAAAGTAAATAGATGTCTACAGACATAAACTTAGTAGTGAACTTTGTAAAAATCTTTTCAGAAACAGCAATTACACTTCACAAGATGTCTTTGTATCTGCAATACTTTTGAAATAATATTACACTCACATAAAACTTCCTCCATATCAAAGCTTTTAGAATTATTAACTTTCATGTGAACTTTCAAGACACATTTGAAAAAGGCCCTACATTCCCTTCCTTTGTCTCTAGTTAGGTTCGTAATAAGGAACACATGTTTTTCTGATAATTCAAGAACACCAGTTTGGGCTCTGGAGGGTGTAGGCCTTGCCTGACAACTTGCCCATGTAAGGTGCACTTTAACATGAGTGGTGGTCTCTGCTGGATAGAGATGTCCCCACTGAGAGTTACTTCATGTTGGTCAGTGGTTCTGAGCCTCACCCTCTCACCAACTGTTGCTCTATTTAAGCTCAGACTTTCCAGCCAATTAAACATACACGTTCGGATAGCAGCCTCGGTACGGGTGGAAGATGGTATTTGTAAACTTTTTCAAAACATTACATAACAATGGCAAAGAATCATAAGTGCCACTTTTATTTTTAAAAGTGAAACATAATTATACGTTTCAGGCCAGCAGAAAGACCAAGAAAAAGGAGGGCGGTGCCAAACGTGCCCAGCGGGCCTCCTCGAATGTGTTCTCCATGTTTGAGCAGACTCAGATACAGGAATTCAAGGAGGTAAGAACAGTAAAACTTTGCAATACAACCACACATTTAAGTATATAAAGTAATGAGTGGCTTTAACACCTTAGTAAAAGTTACAGCTTCCTGGTTACAATTTTTTATATTATAAAATACATTTTCTTCAATATCAGTCAGTAATTTATGTGTGAGAACCCATGTTCATCACACATATCATGTTACTGTTAAGTTTTTGCCTTCTCATTCCTGATTAAATGTTTTAGTTACTGAATTAGCATTCATAAACCTGGCCTTAATGTTAATTGGTGCCAGTAACAGGTAAAAGTTTAAAACCTCAGTATCTACCAAATTTATGTTTGGACAGGCATTTACCCTTATTGATCAAAACAGAGATGGTTTCATTGACAAGGAAGACCTTAAGGACACATACGCATCTCTTGGTTTGTGCCTTTTGTTTGAAAATATATTCAGCATATGTCTGTGATTTGTATGTCTAAGCCCTTGTTTCATGTATTACTTGTTAAATTTCCACAGGTAAACTGAATGTTAAAGACAATGAACTGGAAGACATGCTGAAAGAAGCCAGTGGTCCTATCAATTTTACAATGTTTCTTAATCTGTTTGGAGAAAAACTGCATGGTATGTCCTAATTTGTGAATAAACTTGCTGTTGCAATACAGGCCAAGAATGCAAGAATTATTAAATTATATTTAAGTTATATTTTTAAACATTTACTACCAAACATGCCAATTTTAAATGAGGTATTATAAGACCTCTGAAAGCATCATTTATAATATCTCTCTGAATTTAGGCACTGACCCAGAAGAAACCATTCTCAGTGCCTTTAAGATGTTCGATCCAGAGGGCAAAGGTTACATACACCAGGCTGAGTAAGTGCACCTGCATGAGAACACAATTTTAGCAGCTTCCAAAGATCGAAAATTCAGTATTTCATCACGCAATCCTTGCATTTTAGATTACAGCATGTGCTAATGACGCAAGCAAACAAGTTTAGTGCAGAGGAGGTAAGAAATATATACCGTCTAGATTTTCTACTTTTTTTATGCTACTTGCAGTGTGATGCCTCACATAATGTTTTAATCAAAGGTACGTCAGATGTTCCAGTCCTCGAACATCGACTCAGCAGGCAACCTGGACTACAAATCCCTCTGTTACATAATCACACATGGTGAAGAACAGGAGGAATAACGAACCGGTTGATGGAAAGGTGCATATTGTTCTTGCTGATGTCAGCTAATGCTGCACTCTCTTAATAAAAGCAAATTCTGATACACTTGTCATGTGCCTTTCTTGAAAAAATAAAAAAAATTTTTTTAACATTCAACCTGAACCATGGTTACTCCCTTCCTTTAAAATAAACAAAATAAATAAAATTAAAAAAAAAACCATGCACACAACCTCTCCTCCCTTGACATGTTGGATGAATCCCTCTATAGAAAATAGACATTAAAAGCAACAATCTATTTTTCTATGTCAAAATTGTCTAAAAATAGTAAATGGCAATTACAACAAAAATCTATTCAGTGTTTATTAACAACAGCATCTTAAAAAAGTAAGACAATAGTATATATTTTTGATTTCAAATACCACAGTGATTTGCATGGAATATAGAAATACACATTTAAAAGTTTTTCCCCAGCATAAAAACATATCTGATCTGATCCAAAGGCAAAAAAATGTAAATAAAAAAAAAAGGTTTGTCCCAGATTTACGTCCTTTGACAAAAAGCAGCAAAGTTCATAGTGCAACATTCATATTCTGCCAATAAACAAGCAGTCATGGTAAACAGTTCACAGGGTCCCGTCATAGCCATTGTCAGCAAACAGGAACAGATGCCTGCTTCAAAATGTAAAAAGCAAAGGAAAGTCCAGGCATTTTGAGATGTCCTCCAGGAGGCAGATCAGTTCCTTGAAGAGGAGGGAGTGTCCGTTCATCTACCATCTTTAGCAAAACTCCATTCAATGTGACAGCTCTGGAAAATAGAAATAGAAAAAGATCGGAAACCAGATCAACCTGAAACAAGGTGATGTGTTACCAAACATTCCAAATGAACAAAAAAAACTACAAAAAAGAAGGAATCCTCCGGCACCTTGACTGAAGTCCCCCTACTCCAGGCTCTACTGACTGGAGCACATAAGCCTCGATTGTGCTGTTGGAGAAGCGGGCTGGCAACCTGACTGTGGCTTGATTTTTGCTTAAGTTCAGGGCAAACAGTGTGACTGCACCTTGTCTGTAACTAGAACTAGGGCAAAAACAATAGTTGTTTCAGTAGGGGGTGTATCTCTGTATGATCATCCATGCTTTGTAGAAGTAAAAGGAGTTTTAAGATGCAGTACCCTTTTCTGTTAGTGCAGTGAAGGTATACTCGTAACAGCCGCTTTCTCCATGAATTTGCATCAGCTTCTACTTTCAGCACTTCAGGACCCACAAGCCTTTTGTACAGCACAGACAGCCAGTAATCCTGCCATAATGACACACAGGGTGAATGTCCCAAAAAAACAAAAACAAACATAAAGGTCATAAAATGCCACAGTCAACTTTATAGAACACGGATGAATATATAATACATACTGGAAGTGGATCAAGGTTATCATCCACTAGATGGTATGTGCCAGAACCAACCAGCACCTGTCTGATGACAACATCCAAACCCAGCTTGGCAGCAAGCCCAAGCTTGTCCAGCCACCTTCAGCAAATAAACATCCATTTAAAAGTCAAGACTCCAACTAATAACAGTTTAAGAGAGAAATTGGATGACTTTATATCAACATAAATCAGATATATGCCATCTCATGCAGGCTGGCATTTGTAGGATGTCCTTTCCAAACAAATTAATGTAATCTTACTAAAAACATGCAGTTTAATCACACCATCATGTTCTAGCAAGAAAATTTTGTTTAAACAACACAAAATAAAACCATTTGGGATCAATGTGGCACAATATCGTCCTTAAACAATCCTGAGTAATATACATTTCACTCATTGATATTAAAATATTCAATAAATGCTAGGCCTTAATGGGACAAGCAACAAGCCGTTTTAAACATTTATATTGTATGTTTAAATGTATGAATTGAATATATTTATTAAAAAGGCATAACTCTGCCCATATCGTTCTGATCTACCATGCTGGATATTTGAGCAAAATGATCATAGCATGTACTCACATAAAACCAGCAACAAAGGCATCTGAGAGGCCTATAGCACCCCCACCATAGGCTGAGCTTGTCTCTCCAAGCCAGATTTTCTTCCCAGGTGACACAGAGTGAACAATCTACACAAATATAAAAATATTTGCTCAACTGAATGACGGAATCCTTTCTAAATGGAACTCCTGCCCAATTTCAAGAAACCATATGTAAAATATATGCGATCCTTGCCAAGTCCATTACAAATTGACACTTTAGCCTCATAGCCATGACCACGTGCTTATTGCTTGATTGTTAAAATATCAATGCATTAATTAATTAAACACAAACTAATGTCATCCCTAAAGTATAAAGCCATATGGTTCACTGTTCTGGGAACATAACATTAGAAATACATCCTCAAATTAAAGCAGACATTACATATTACATCATTAATTTATTGAACACCAAGTGTGTTGGAGCAGAGATCAAATGTCTTTACAGAACAATTATTTTAGGATATGCTACATCAAGATCAAAACACAGAAAATTGATGTTTACCTCAAAGACCTCATTAGTTTTAACACTCAGTGTATCAAGCACTTCAGGATCTAGGAAATCTTCAATGGATGTATCTCTCCCATTGACATAATAACTGTCATAAAAAAGATAAAACACTAAATGAAAACAGATGAAGACATATGCCTCTCCAACAGAAAAGTCACATGCCAATTTTCACCACAAACACCACAGCTCTGCTCAAATACCAGACGTGTGAAACATGTGATCTGAAATAACAATGTGGTTTAACTTACTGGTGCCATGTACATGCATCAACAGCATTAGATGCAGTCTCCAAAAACCTGTAAACATGAATACAGAATTAGAAAAAACATTTATTTCAATTCAATTTAATTCAATTTTATTTATATAGCGCTTTTTACAACCAGGTTGCCACAAAGCATATTTGTGTCTATATTCCACACATATACATGTTGGCAATTTATTTTGTTGAAAATTTAGTCATGTTTGATTTTTACTACTATATTGAATTAGGTAAAATAATCCTTTAAAGTTTTAGTACTTCTATATATTTTCAATGCACAGATTCCAATTTTTTTTAAAGCATCATTGGAATGAAGAGCAAGTTTTGTCTGACTGAAATTTTTTTAGCATGAAACTAAAGTTGTTGACATTCCTGAAATGGTTTTATGGTTACAAAATTGTTTGCAGTCATCAATACAGGGTGTCATATGTGGATCTTGGCACTTTTCCAAAAGTAGGGATTTTGTCTATTGTTGCTTCAGTTTTGTAGTTTTTACAAAGAAAATTTTCAAGACACAGTCACTCACATATACAAACTGTAAAATTATATACATATATATATACACACACACACACACACACATATATATATATACACACACACA
>JBBMFX010000021.1:7567698-7596632 GCA_037832545.1 Rhabdalestes septentrionalis
GTAAGGTATGAATTTGGGATCAGGTTTTGTAAGTGAGTGAAGCTTGCTGGTTGTTCATGTGTTGCTTCACACTTTACTGGGCTGTTTATTCATTTAAAGTATGAGAAACAACGGGGGAAGTTGTAGAGAGGGGTACAACGCTTTTAAGTGGCTTGATTTGTGCTTTTATTTTAAAAGCGATTTTAACGTGTTGTCCAAAGTTTTGCAATCCTGCTGTTAATGGGACGAAGTAAACAAGAGAACACCAGAATGCCACAGTCAAGAGCTCCTTCTTTTTAAAGGGCTTTTATCTATCGGGCTAAACTCAAGACGTAAAACGGAGCTTATCTATTGCCTGAAAAGGAACATAGTGCTACATCAAGAGCTTTAGACAGTTGTGTCATGTTGTTTTCCACTGATCTTCACGTGCAGATGACCTGAAAGCAGTGGGCTCAAGCAGGGGCTGACGGAGAGACTGGAGGAAATGGAGGGCTCCTACTGCTACTGGGATTTGGTGCTGGTGGCCTTCGAGGTGTGGATGTGTGTAGTACTGGGGCTCATCGTGCTCCCTGCCATGTTTGGGGTATCACTTGGCTTCACAGATCTCTACATCAAAGTCCTGGTCAAAACACTGGAGGTAAACATATAGAAGCAGTTAAAATCCTATTTAGCGGAACATGGTGACTTCACTTTTTTTGCCTCAGTCTTTGAAATGCAGAGAAAATGCAATCCCAGAACTGATAGCGACACGTCTTAGGTACCCTTGAGCAATGTACTGTTCCCACCCACAGCTCCCGGGCACTGTGTTACTGGCTGCCAGCTGTTTCACATGGTGAACGGTTTAACTGCAGAGAAACACTGCAGAATGTTCACAGTGTGTGCTGTGCAGTGTTCACATATGACAAATGGACACTTTAGACTCACAATTAATGGGATGAACTGAAAAGTTAGAAATGGTTCTACAAGTACAATGTTTATTGTGTTTGCCATAATGGCCTGCATGTAGCTTCACACTTCAGTTCACTGTTAACTATTTAACATATTTGTTTAATGTAGTTAATGAATAATGCATATCACTCACTGAATATTTATCCCTAACACATTCACAGTCTGTTAAAACACAGTGTGATGAGGAAAATGCCAATACTTCTGAATCCAACTGGCCTAAACTGAGAATGTTTGGAAGAGATAACAGTATGCATTGTTAGGTGTGTGTACCTTGAATGTTCTTCGCAGTGACATTTTGTTATATATTTTTTTACATCAGTAGGTTTTTTAGAAGTAGGATAAAATAATCATATAGTGTAGTGTCGTAATATGTTTTTGCACAAAATTCAGTAGTGCCAAGTATTGCTATTTATTTATTCCATATAATTTTATACCTGTACTCAGCTAACAGATTTCTATATTTAACATTCAAAAATGTCAGATTGTGTCCAGGCCTAGTTCACGATTTCTACAAAATTCATATATTTTTTTCACTTAATAGGTAACTACATATAAAACATGTCATTGGCTACCAACAGTCTATAGTCAACAGAAAGCTGTGAGGCATGGAAGTCCCTCAGATGAGGAACTGAATGGTTTCTATCCATTTGTTTAGATAGAAAAAATGTTGGCATCTCTTAGGTGTTATTGAAGATTTTCCCAACTATTTTGCAAAGCTCAGTTATAAGCTTAAAACGTTTTTTGAATATATTATTTACAAAACTAACCCAAGAAGTTAAGAAAAAGACCCACAACCTGAATTCCAGAACAACAGTCAGTCGTTTGTGTGGGTAATGTTAAAATTTGGGTGGGTAAAACCCAAATATGTCTCTGGCTATGATTTTCCATATATCATGGTAGTACACATTTCTTGTCTCTGTGGCAATTGCCACCTGAACTGGACTGAAATCAGTATCTAATTTTTTATCTATATGGTTCAGTGAAATGTAAAATTCCAGATTATAGACAAAGATTAATGACTGAAGTATTAGCTCAGAATTCAATGGGTTAATAATCACATATCAAGGTTATAATTGCAGTGTCCTGGTAGAGCAGTTAGTCTGACAATGTAAATATCCATGCAAACTTAAGCAATATGTCATATCTGGGAGCCTGTGTAATAAAGGTCACTTAAAAATAAATTTGTTCAATGGGCAGTGGGCCACCCTTAGGATCCAGAGAGGACAGAAGGAGCTGGACACACTCCCTGCTCATCTGCCCAATGGTGAGTGAATTTGTATGTCACTGTGTCTGCATAGCACATATCAAAATAGACTGAAATTTTGACGTGGCAAACAAGGATTTGCATTATTAAACCTGTAGCCTGTAGGTTAAATGTTTATGATGAAGCACATCAATGTTTTATTGGTTGGCATCTGTTAACAGTTTAATGCTATTTACAAATAATTTGGCTTTAAATTAAGGTTTGTTGTTCAAGCTGGTATCAATAAAACTCAAAAGCTAGTCTTGTAGCATGCATATAGATGCTTAACTTTGTGGTTAAGGCCAGGAGCGTCTTGTTTTCTAAGCGCTGTCAGTCTTTTATGTTGTACAATTGTATCATACTGCATTGCAATTTCATAATAAGTAACAAAAAAAATAATACAAAATGTTTTAAAATACAATTAAAAGATTTGAAATTAACAGTCCACCTTATTCACTTTTTGAAGTGTATTTATTGGCAAGAGTCACCACTGACCAGTTACTTGGACTTTTGTGATGTTGCAGAAGGTCAGATTTCATTATTTCACTTGGACAGGCTTAGGATAAGTGAACTTTAACCAGTTTGAGAAATGTCAATTTAATAGGTAATTACGCAAGCTGAAAATGTTTAGATATGTTGTTTAAAATATTATCCTTTTGTTGATATTTCACAATAGTTCAAAAAAGTGAGGTGGACCTGAGAGAGTTTGTTAAACACATGACACAGTGATAATTCTTTTAATTGTCAAGGCTTATACTTAGTGCAAGTTGAATTGTATTATTAATTGTATTATTTTAAAAATTGTATTATAATTAAATTATCCATATTGTAGAAGTATGTGTAATAGCTGAACAGTTTCCATGCTGTATCCACACAGTGTGTTCTACCCCATGCTTCAGATATTTTAGTACATATTTAATACTGTGTTTTAAGTTATTATTGTTGTAGCATTCATTTTCCATAACAGAGATAACAGAGGAAAAAGTTAAAATGATTAAGAAATGAAATAAGAAGTTGTCTTCTTTTTTCATTATAAGCACAGCTGCTGAACTGGGTCT
This sequence comes from Rhabdalestes septentrionalis, assembly GCA_037832545.1. Lineage (NCBI taxonomy): Eukaryota > Metazoa > Chordata > Actinopteri > Characiformes > Alestidae > Rhabdalestes > Rhabdalestes septentrionalis. Next base: position 7,570,927 of record JBBMFX010000021.1, read on the forward strand.
GACGTTGATGTGTAATTTCAGGAATTATTCAAAAAGACAATGGTTCAATGGAAGAAGAGATTGGGAAGCTGCGGCAGTCTCATCCAAAATCTCTGGCTGGGGGAGACTTCACATTGTGTGATGTTTTTTATTTCTATAAGAAGGGCATAGAGACTATTGTTGATGACCAAGTCACTCAGCGTTTCACCTCTGAAGAGCTGGCCTCTTGGAACCTTTTGACACGAACAAACAACAACTTTCACTACATCAGTGTGCGAGTCACCATCATATGGGGCTTGGGTGTATTCATACGCTATTGTATTCTCTTACCACTCAGGTGAGCCAGCTGACATGGTTCTGTCATTAAGTAATATATGTGTACTAGGACTGTCACTATTGACTTTTTTAATAATACAGTAGTGTTCCTATAAGTTAAATGAAGTGTTTTTTAAAGCTCAAACTAAGAGTATGGCAGTATTTTAAGAAATTATCAGTAGGAAATATGAAATGTATTGAAATATGCACTTCCATCAGGCTAATCATTGCAGATTCGAGAATATACATTGAAATAATTTTATTTATTAACTGTGTATAATTTAGTAATTCCAGCATCCATGTCAGAGCTGAGCCCCTTGGAACACCAAAAGTAAATCAATATTTAAAGAGAGTTTAACGTAATTGTGGTAGGTTGTGATACAACTACAGTCTTGTAAATCTCAGAAAAGGTTGTAGCATTTTTAAGGGAAATTCGAGGTGTTTGGAAGAAGTTGCGTAATGAGAAACATCAGTTCGTGGATATTTCTGTCAGCAGTGCTGAAGAAGAATAACAAGAAACAACTCCCTTTAACTCAACCACTCATTGACCATCAAGAACATTTGGACAAAGGCATTTTTTATATGTTTTGTCCTTTTTTTGTAGCACCCTGGGTCAGTTTGCTTCTTCCTCTATTTTTTTAGCCTTTCGGAAACCGCCTAAGTTTGTCACTGCCATACAGTGTACATGAATGTGATTGCCTGATCTCTTTAAGGCGATTAGTTGTCTTTAGTCGTTGTACACACCTGTTTTTGTTTGTGACAGGATCACGCTGGCTGCTATTGGACTCAGCTGGCTGGTGATAGGCACTACAGTTGTGGGCCTGCTACCCAACAGCAAGTAATACTCTTGTTTGATAAGTTTTAAATGTTCTCAAAGACAAGACTTGAAAATTTGCATTTCAAAACCAAAGGGTTTCTAACCAATAACTGTTCACGCTTTAAAAGCACTGCTATTCAACTGTTCCTTAAAAGGAATCTATTTTTATATCAAGAAAAAGGGGAGAAGTGAAACATTATGTTCTAATATTAACATCCCTGTTTCCATCAGTGTGAAGAACTGGATCAGTGATTTGATACATATTACTTGCTACAGGATCTGTGCTAGAGGCCTGTCAGCTAGAATCCACTATCATAACAAGTGGGTAACTGTTTCAAATTCTTCAGCCTCACCACTTTACTCATTGTATTCCCATGTATGCCTTGAACAAATATAGATGATGTTTATGTTTGCAGAGAAAATCGTCCAAAGAAAGGTGGAATTTGTGTGTCCAACCACACCTCTCCAATTGACATTGTCATTTTGGCAAACGATGGATGTTATGCTATGGTGCGTATTTCCATGAGCAATGAGTCATTGATTTTACACACATTTAATATAACAGTTCCTGCCTGATTGTTTGCAATATTTCCTACAACATTTGCAATACTTATAAGACAGAGAAAAAACATGTTACATTATTGGGGTTTTAATGCATTGCTTGCTTTATTCCAATCATACCATAATAGCAGTATATTTTGCAGTACTAATACACAGTACCATATTGTGCAGCCATAATCTACACTGGTGAGTATGTTACATTTCATAGAAACAGAGTTAAGATTTGTAGTTTTAGGTTCTTGGTATACAGTGTCTCCATAAATATTTGGACACTGTTGCCATTTATTAATTGGTAAACATTTGTCACAGAATAAAGAACACTACCATATCACCTGTGTAGCATGAAGGATAAACCCAAACAAGGAGTAGCATGAGAGAGTAGGTGTTTTGCGCAAGTGGTTCTAAGAGTGCTCTGCACAGAGTAAAAATTCCCACCGGAAGATAAACTCACTCACACACTATGGTATGACTGTGAGTACTCACATTCCCAGGAACAGATAGAGGCTGTTTTGAGGGTGAAGATTTAAGGACAGAGCAACAACCTCCTGTTTACCTAGGCACTTTATACCATGTGACACGCTCATGTGTCATGTGGCCCCTATTTTCTGTGTGACAGTAACCTACTTTCCAGGATCGCTACCAGACACACCCAGATGGGATAATACCCACCAACAGTAGTCCTGATTCAAGGATGGATCCAAGATAAACTGACATTGAACACAAGACCACTCCTCAAGACCGTAACTGATTGGGTCATGGTCTTTGCTCTGGCGCACACGCCTAAACAAAGTTCTTAATATTTTTTGCCACTCCAGAATGGCCCCACTGGAATACCTCTGCAGTTTCTGGTCTGGACCTTCCTGGGAGAGAGTAGCTCCTATGCCTCGGATGCATCCACTCTCCAACTGGGCAGCAAAAGCACTATCTTTGAAAAAACATTGAAAACATTCTATGGTCTGTCCATTTCCTCGATGGAGGGGACAGGTGGTACAATGATGTTTGGGGTAGACACAGTGGGCACACAGTCACTCATGATAGCACCTGTCCCAAACCTCAACTGACACGGAAGCATGCCCTAACTGCATTGGTTCCACTCCACTAAAGAAGGAAGTGGAGAACCAACCAATGAAGCCTCCCTGGATGTAGAACTGGCTGGAGCTGATGGACAAGATCGTAGAAGCACGGGTGGCAGAGTCCGAAGTGCTGGTCTTGAGTGAGATCACAGCCTCTTTTCATTTCTGAGGCAAAGTTAGATTAATCCATTGACTGTCACAGGAAGCTTATGCTCGGCATGTTTTTTTTTTCCATCCGTGGAGCCGGCCCCAGCACAGCTGGATGCGGGATATGAAAATCTCATCCGGGTTGACACAGCTGCCTGCCCAATGAGGAGGGAAACGAGAAGCACGATCCGCCTACTTCCCTTCTCCACCATCCCACTTATCTAGTGAAAATGTGGGTTCTGAACAAATGACAGGAGGAGAGGGGATGCCAGTTTGGGCATCACTCAAGCAGCAGCAAACTCACAACGTATTTGCTGGAGAGTGGTAACTCTCTGGGCCAGCTCAGCCCGAGCCACATAGGAATAGTGTAGAGCCTGTTTGAGACCAACATATCCCAAACCATCCTGTCGATCATTGGCACCTGCTGTGTCACGGTGCCATGCAACGCTGCAAACTCAACTGGGTTTACGGAGGGCTCAGTCATTCTGTCACAGAATAAGGCATATTACCCTATCACTCAATAAAGCTAGTTGCAGAGTAACACGAGAGTGTAGGTGGTTCACACATTGTTGTTCTAAGAGTGATCTGCACAGAGTAACGATCACCTGTACGTGTGTGACAACATTAAATCTTTTTTTATATTTTCTAAATTTCTTTAGGTTGCTTCATAAAATATTTTAATTTCATCAGCTGTTTTATCACATTGGGGTTGTGGAGCTCATATTCATTGATGGGATTTGAACTGAAGTGCACAAAGTCTTGGCTGCAATCTAGCAAAATTGTACCAAGTTATAAGTTATAACCCACCAGACAGGCCTTTAAAGAATTCATTTTTTTTAAAGTGATGGACTTTTTGTATTCTAACTCAGTGAACGTAATACATTTTAAATATTGCACCAATGTCTTGAGTACTTTAGGGGCCACCATATTCAGTGTAATTTGACAACACACTAGTTAAAACCATATAATATAATGTTCTTAGAATAGCTTGTGTAAGCCTCACTTGTGTTTTCTCTCCATAGGTGGGTCAGATCCATGGGGGCCTGATGGGGGTCATCCAGAGGTCAATGGTGCGATCCTGTCCACATGTGTGGTTTGAAAGGTCTGAGATGAAAGATCGCCATGCAGTGGCGAAAAGGTGAAGAAGCACAGAAGTATAACCTGAGCGAATGAAACAGTGATATATGGTTGTGCATATTTGGTGAAAATATGAATGTGTGAGATGAGCTGCACTAATAACTTGTTTCCTTCAACATGTCTCAGACTGAAAGGTCATGTGGCTGACAAAACCAAGCTACCAATTCTTATCTTTCCAGAGGGTAAGAACTTTTTTGTGCCTTTTAGATTTTGTATTGCTTAAACTATGCTTTCTGCTGACTGGCTGTGTTTTTGCAAGTAATATATGTTAGTTCATTTCCATAATAAATGTTTCATTTGGCACATCTCTTTATTTACAAACAACAATCAATTCATTCATATAAAACTCTTACCCCCTTCAAAGTTACGTATAAAACAACAGTCATGTAACAGACAACACTAACATATCTTATTCTTAATAAGTGTATATATATATGTGTCAGTGAGAGTGGGTGAACATTTTCCTAAGGAAACTGTGAAATTGTCTAAAACCAGTGTGTGGGACCACACAATGCTGAATTTGCAGTTAGCCTGCTGAAGCACTTCAGCTTGCCGCCAAAGATATCTCGCAAGATGGCAAGTTACCTCAGATAGCTGATAGCAGCTTTACACAATGACAAACTTTCTGATATGGCTTTTATGCTTAAAGTTCAAAATGACCCAAAACGAGAAATCAAATAAACATCAGTCACGAGTTGCAAACACTACAAGGCCCGTTGGGGGGGGGGGGGTACAGTACTTGTACAGTACTACAGGTAAATAACACAGACGGCTGCTGTCCAGCGTGCATCTGAGGGCTGCGCGTGGAGGTCCTTGCCCATAGCTCCACCCGTGTCACACATCCATGTTCCCACTAGGCGCCAGGCCATTCCAAAGTGCCAATAGTTAAAAACTATATATAAAGATACACACCAAAATTAATGATGCATGCTCAGACATGTGGTCACCTATTTTGTGTGTGCCACAAATGCAGAGAGAATTTTGTCCTGTTTACTGTGTGCTGTTGTGTGTTCATGACAGAATGGTCATCTTACACTTTACACTTTAAAAGATGTAGCACTATTTCATGTAGAATACCAGATGAATTGATTATTGTATATTAATCACAGCATATGAAACAAAATATACACCAGTTTTGACATCATGTTAAAATGTGTGCTTATAAATCATGATATAATGCAAAAATGACATTGACATCCATAAAGCATAGAAAGAGACAGCCATAATAATAGAAGTTCTAGTAGCAATAATGCAAATGAGTACCCAGCAGTTGTAAAATTAATAGAAAGGTAAATCTATTAAAAAAAAAAACAGCAAGGCTCTGAAAGGCAGGGAAATTAAAATGTAATTTAGAAAAATGCATAATAGTATGAGATTATACAATGAAAGAAGATCATTTTAGTCTCAACTGGATTAAGTTGCACTGTGACAAGTTATCTTATTTTAGGGATACATTTCAACAAAATACCATGAAAAAAAATACACTCTGAAAACTGGAAAACGTTTAGCTGTCTGAAAGTCTGGCCTGAACAACACAATTCTTATACCCCAATTGCATATTCATGCCTCATACTACACTATGTTTTAGGATGAAACAAAATGAACAAAAATGTCCTGCTAGCCCCAAAATCTTTGGATTAAACTAAAGGACTGTTTGTTGAAAGGTGTGAATTGTCTTTCTTATGGCAGGAACTTGCATCAACAACACATCTGTCATGATGTTCAAAAAGGGAAGCTTTGAGATTGGAGGAACAATATACCCTGTAGCAATAAAGGTATGTTAATAGTTGTAGGTAGTGCTGTTTTGAGTATTGCTAATATATTCATGCTCACTTGGTGGCATGAATATTTGTTTCTTAGTATGATCCACAGTTTGGAGATGCGTTCTGGAACAGTGGAAAATATAACATGGTCAGCTACCTTCTCAGGATGATGACCAGCTGGGCTATAGTGTGTAATGTCTGGTACCTTCCCCCAATGAATCTTCAGGTAAGAAGAAAGATGAAGTGTTAATGTTTCAAACGATGTGTAATTAGTTTTAACTAGTTCTTTGGTTAGGGCGGGGAGGATGCTGTCCATTTTGCCAACCGAGTAAAATCTGCCATAGCACGACAAGGAGGACTTGTCGATTTGTCTTGGTGAGTATTTAGATAAATATATTGTTGTATTTTGTTTTAGCATACCTATTTTTTACTGCTTTTAATCTGCCATATACCACACAAAACATGCTAATGAACAAACAAAAATATAAAAAACAGATTGTCTTTCCATTATAATAATAATTTTTCATAAATTATAATTGTGTTTACAGACAGAAATCCCTTTTTGTTCATACTTATTTTGATGATGGAATGAAGCAAATAATATTGATCTGTGGTACAGAAAACACTTACACTTTAGACTTTATTTTAATATCATAGCAAACACAATAAACTGGCCCATTGGTACCAAGCTGAACAATTTGAAAGAATTAAAATATAATCAGTATAATGAGTAAAAATTAAGCCGCTGAGCATATAGAGGTTCATATCTGAAAATATTTTTATTTTATAAATGCAAATCCAGTCGCTTCAGATTTGTAGTGTCCGATTTGATGCAGTGCATGCGAATAACATGTAAGTTATACAGTTTTTTGAGGTAACACCTAGAATAGAGAAATAGATTTTTTTCATTTGACCTAATGTCAGCACACAGTTTCACTGTGGAAAAATTGTGCCTAATTTTCTGTAATGCAGTATAACTAAGTATTTCAAAACTTACCCCAGAATGTTAATGAAACTGAAACTCAGGCACAACCCTAGCGATAACTATGGTAAATGCAACTTCTCAATATTAATGGATCTCTGTCCTGTTCTCAGGCAAACATGAAAAACATCTGCTGTTTGTTTTTCAGGGATGGGGGCTTGAAGAGGGAGAAGGTGAAGGAGTCCTATAAGGAAGAACAGCAGAAGATGTACAGCAGTATGATCGTTGGACCGGACTAAAGACATTTCTCTGTACTTTCTCCAGATTTTGACAGGGATTTTTACAGCATGTTACACGTTGATCCATGCAAATTTACTGGTCAGAATCTTTTTGTAGCCTAGGAACACAGTTCATATCGGAAAAAGATGCCTTCAGATGTATTTATTTAAACACTTGATTTACAAGTGTTTCTTAACTGAGGCATCAGATATGAACTGTGTACAAAAATTCCCATAATGTGAGGGCCATTTTAAAATCAGACGTGACGTATCATTCCGTCGTTGGTCAGAGTTCTTTTCATTTTTCATGGTATTCTATAACCACTATGTGAAATGGCTCAGAGCACACTCTTCTTCACTGTTACATTGTTCCCTTTAAACAATTAACCTCTCACTCAGGCTAAACTTAAAGTTGTGTATGTAGCATTTAAATGTTGGTTTGGTCATAGTTCTGTATATAAATAATCAAAAACAAGTATATACACACTGTGCAATATTGCTTGCATCCTATGGTCACATTTTATCATAATTTTGTCAAATTACTTTTAGAAACAAAATTCATTTGTTACTTGACCTCATAAACATGACTGAATTTCAGGCATATTTTACTGTTCCTATAAAAGACCACTGGGGGTCACACTACACCAAGAAACAAAACTTCCTTCATCTGAAAGACAAGAATGTGCAGTCTACATTGTGACAGTCTAATAAGCACGTTTTTAAACAGTGTTGTCATTTCAAAGTGTTCAGAATTCCTGTGATGCCCTTAACTGTTGGTTTTAATGTATTTTAATTAAATGTGCTAGGATATTTCAGTACATGGTGCTTATGGCCTGTTTTTCCCTACTGAAACTTAAATGACGGGTTCTAAATTTTCCTTGACTTGGGTGCCAAGTTCTAGAAACAAATTTTGATTGGTTTAGAACAGTGGTTCCCAGTCCTGGTTTTGGAGCCCAACAAGCCAAGCTGAGTTTAACCGTTCTCCAACAAAAACAAACAGCCATAAATTGTTCTCGAAGCCATGAAATAACCAGTTCCCTAAAAGTATCAAAATAAGTTTTAGAAATGAGTTATGAACCTTTAAAATACCTTTTAAAGGCGCAAAGATACTTCACATAATGTAAAGTTTTTTTTTTGTTTTTGTTTTTTACCAAATTCTAGGTCCTTCTAAGAACCTTTGAATCATGTGGCAGTTCTTTAAACGGTTCGTCACACTCACATCTTTAAAAAAAATATCCATTCTAAGTTTCTTTAGGGAACCAAAATGGTTCTTCTATGGCATCACATAAAGAACCCATTCTGACACCTTTGTGTTTAAGAGTTTGGGGGCTTCAAGACCACCACAACATGCTGGAAATTTGTACTCCCAATTTTAGGATTGAGAACCACTGCAATGGTTAACATTCTATTTATGATATTATTCTTTTTGGAATCGTCTTTGCTGGCATTACTTTTATTGCCCCTATATTTGGGCCCTTTATTAAGGAGAACACCCCCGTTTATCTCCTGACCTTAAGGATTAGCAAATATATTTAGATTTTAAAGCTTTACAAAATAATTTGCTTGACTATAGAGACAGCAAACGTTTTTCAGCTTCGTGAAAGGGGATACATCTTTCTTCTGTCGTTCAGTGCTAATGATGTTAAGAGCATCATTGACTTCTTGATTGCAATATTACTAGCTCATTTTACTTACAGCTCAATTGCAACGCCTGCCATTATAAACTCATTAGAGACTGGTGTTTTTTGAGCAGAACCTCCAGGAAAAACTCAAAGTTTGCTCAGCCAGGAGAAAGGAAAAATGCAGCTCCGGGAGTGCGAAGTGAAAGCCTGAAAAAAGGGCCATAATACGTGTTTACTGTGACGGCGCTTTTATAAAGAAAGCAGAGAGTGTGAAATAGCACATAGTTATTCTGTGGCACAGAGGGATGGTACGAGCTTAGGTTTCTAGGTTCTCGCTCTCTCTCTCTCTCTCTCTCTCTCTTTCTCTCCGGCTCACATCCAGACCATCTCCTAGCCCCGTGGCAACACTGGGCTTTAATAACAATCCTGCAACTTAAATTGCTTGAACAGAAATGTTTGTTCTCTCCTAACAGGATTGTGAATTATTAATCGGATCTGAAGCCGATTTTATAACCCGATTGTTGAGGTGGGATTCTCCACGAGCCATGCTCCGGCACACCATTTACTGTGATGTATGTGTCTGCACATCTTTATATCCAATTTAATGTGATTCAGATAGATTTCAAAGAGACATCATAAAAAGCATGGGAGTGACCCCTGAATCCTCCTTCCAATGACAATTCTATATGATTGCCCACCGTGTCTCTGCGTTTTGATTCAATTTTCCAGATTTCTGTTTTTGCCCAGATGTGATCTATACAAATGGAATGCTAGTACACTCAGTAAATATGAATACATTGCTAAATTAGATCATTTTCCCGGAGAATATAGTTCAAGCTGAACATCATTTTAAATCCCAGCTTGCCTGGAACAGAGTGGCTTACCTAATCAGTAGGGTAAATGACCCTGGCTCTGCCCTAGACCCACCATTAGTTGGAGGAAAATGTTTTTTTAAATACATTGTTCTACAATCCTTTCTGTGACTCAAGTAGACCCTCTGCACTAATGCAGGAGATTGTGAGGTACGATGCATCTCTCAGAGGAAAATCAATAGAGGAGCACCAAGAGAAATCCCAGCACATTCGCTGTGCTCTCCAGCAGCACGACACCTTGATAGGTACTTGATTTTGCCCTAACGCTAGCCCATTAAATTCATCTCATAGAGTCAAGCTGCACATGATAAGTGCTCACAAAAGAAGAAAGTTCCTCATGGTTGGCTTGATTTTTCACATAAGAACCTGCTCACTCCTATAAGGGAATGAATCATCAAATTGTTAAGTGTGAATCATTACCATTGAAGCTCAGCTACTCTTGGCATTTAGTTAATTTTGTGCTCTTGTGATAATGCTGATACATGCTATGTCCAGCGGATACTTTATGTATTTTTAATACATTAAAAATATATTTATATTTAAAATGTTCTCTGATGTACCATTGAAATCAACATGCTCTAAGTAGAATTAGCTTCCAGCCAGTTTTAGTATCATCTCCAACCAGTTCCTAACCAGTCCATGTATTATAACTGAAATCCAGTTGGCAAATTTTCTATAGCCAGGCAGTACTGCTCACAATGTCCACTTTCACTGACACCGTTTACAGTCAGGCCTGGCTGGTAAAAAAAACTATTTCAAAGAATGTACATGGTCGAAATGAAAGGGCTGACCACATTACTGTGGAAAGAAAAAAATAATCAAATCAGGCATGTGTGCTCTGCTCAGCCTGCAATAGGCCAGCCAAACTCTTTTACTGGACCATGGCTGGAACCAAAGGACATGTATTAAGACTGTAACATGCTAGAAAACAAAGCTCAGGGTTTTCAAGTGCACGTCATCTCATTTGGCATGCACTGCCATATATATCTTTACATCCTCACAGATGATTTTATCAAATACTTTATGGAAAATATTGTTAAGTTCTATTGGAAAATACTATATATGCAGAACTGTATTCATAGAAATGTAACTGCACCTCAGTTATGTTGCACTAGTAGTTGTTTAGGGTGATGTGGAATTAAATACAATTTTTTCACTGCACTAATGATCTTTCCTTTAAACCGGATGCTATATCTATGGCTGAATTCTTCCACATAGTTTACAACCCTGAGGAAAGAACACACTGTACTCTACTTTGAAGGTCCAGAAGGGGGAAACACAACACCAACTCATTATCAACTCTGCTTGATTAACATAGCTTAATGAAACAGGCTACAATTGGGCTGCATTGATTTTTTTCCCCCTTTTTGATTGAGCTCCGATGGAGTCTGAACTTCTTTGAGCAGTGTGCTGATTGATTTGTGGTGAGATTACAGACTGTTCAGTTTGAGAAATAATTATGTTCTTATTCAATTATCACCAGCTTCGTCTTCACAATTGTGCACATTTTGGGCTGTATTTTGCCTATTTTTTATTATTGCAGTTGTGATGTAATTGGTTTTGCAATAGATTGAACTTGTTTATTATAACCAAGCAGAGTGTTATAAGCTGTTTCTTTAGTGTAGAAAAATTGGGCACATATTTTGCTATTATGGCAGCAACATTTCAGTTGTAATCATTTTCACATTGAAAATAGCTCTGATCTAGGATGACAATGAGTGATTATTATTATTATTACTATTATTATTATTATTATAATTATTATTATTATTATTGCATCATAAGAACATGAACTAATCAATTTTTAGGAACATAGGCATATAAAGTCTGTAGCTTTCTGTGATATGTGACACATTTCTTGTCAGATTTTATCATGGCATCTCACCTTGAGTTTGAGTCATGTATTTGCCTCAATCGTGCAGGCGTTTTACCCTTTGCTGTGATTGCTTTTGTTTTCAGGTCACCTCTATCTATCGCTCTAACTTTTCCAATTTGTCATGACTTAGTATATGAACACCAAAGGCATGCTCAGATGGTGCTAGAAGCAAGCAGCTGCTCTGCAATGTGCATAAAGCCATAAAGAAAAAGCTACAAAGCAGCTGATTTGGAGCTTTGTGCTTTAATGCTTTCGGAGCAATATGAACAAATTCTGCAAAACTTCACTCTGCAAGTTAATCAAATAAATGGTGGTATAAAGGCTGCGGTCCATTAATAGAAAATTATCCAGCCTCATGATTAATTGCGTTAAACTTATGAAAGTGTGTTTTTGTACAAATCAAATGGAGGAAATGATGGATGAGGATGCATGATGAATGAAGAAAGCCTCTGAACTAAATTGAAAGTGTACTCATCCGTTCTATCTTCACAACTAATGATAAATTGAGCGTGTCACACAGAACAATACATGTAGAGGTTTAAACCTAATTCCCAAGTGAAGATAGGAAAGAGCTGTGGCAGGTACTATAATACTAGATTGTATACTATGTGAATTGGATTTACTCTGATTGTTGGCATTTGTTTGAAAAGGAAGTGCATTAAGATGATGTAAATTTTCAGATGTACTTTACTATTTTTCAATTTAAACACTCAGAAGACATGTTGAGGTTCACTAGTCTTTGGGGATCATGCATAAATTTATTGCATTTGCACTGTAGACATAAAGACCCCTGATTATTATGACCAAAAGTGTGTAATAATATACCATTTCGCATCAAAATTCTCTGGAGACTTAGTTCATATCCCAATGACTGAATTATGTAGCTGTTTTGAAAAATCTGTTACTGTTTACATAGTGATTGCATTTAAACGAAATATATTCTGACACTCTGTTCTCCCATACCAAAAGAAAACTAGAAGAAAAACAGAACAAGGCACTCTCTTTTGTCCTAATTGACAAGCTGCCAAAGTTACAGATGATCAAATTCATATTAAGATTGCATCTGGCCCCGTTCCAGGCCACAGTGTGCATTGTAAATAATATTGCCATCTGTGAGGTGACGACAGTTGGGAAATAAGAAGTCACATGACTACAATTAATAAAAGAAAAGATGCAGTGTCTCCATAAACGTTCCTGTTCATTGACGGTTGATTTTCCTTATCTATGATTGGCCTTCCTAAAATAAATCATGCACATTAATGCAACACCAGTAAGCCATAACATTCCAATCACCTGATTAATAAAGTGTACATCTCCAACATGATACCAATGGAACTGCCCCATCGAGGCACAAGCTTCATAAAGTATTCTGTAGTGTCTCTGACCAAGACATTAGCAGCAGATCCTTGGCCATGGATCACACAGTTGGTTTTGAGTTCTAGGAATATAGAGGCAAAATAAATACCTTGAAATTTTTGCCAAGTTCCTCAAACCTTTCCTCGACATTTTTCCCAGCACATTATCCGTTTTGTAGTATCATTGTCATGATGGTGTAGACAGTCTGTAGCAATATTTAAGTAGGTGCTCAAAGTAACCTCTACATGAATGCCAGGACCCAAGGATTTCCAGCTAAATTCTGACACTGTCTTGACTTCATCCCCTAAATGAACTGGTGCCATCTTTCCCCAGGTAAGCTACACAACACGTGCACAGACCAGGCTACCGTCTTCCAATACATGGTCGAGTTCTGGCGATTCATGTGCTCATTGTAGGTGCTTTCAGAAGAACCCACTGCTGTTTTGGTGATGCTTTGACCAAGTTGTCAATTCGTATCAGTTTGGCCCTTTTGAAAGTCACTCAGATGCTCATTTATCCTGTGTCACATCAATGTAAAGAATGTATTGTTCACTTGATGTCTGAAATATCCAACACCTTGACAGATTCCATTAATTAATTAAATAATCAGTGTTATTTTGTTAAATATTGTGACTGATCAGTGTGAATGAACTATTACTTTTTGGCACAAAACTGTGGATTTGTCATTGCTGCCAAGACAGTATACTGCTCATACATAAGGACTATTTAGCTAAGTTACTTGCAATGGCAGCTGATTTAGTATAACAGCATATTTGGTTGATTATTTTAATTTGATTTTAAAACACATGTTCCAATTTCTGTTATGATTTAGTTTGTCTCAGCAATAGAACTGAGAGCAATACTCACTGAGACATCATGGGAAAATCGTAATGACAGTCACACTGTCTACATTTCACATCAGGGCCAACAGCAAGCCATGCAGTGATATTGAAATGCACTGTTCAATTTCTTTTTCTCCAAAGAGGGTACAAAATGGAAGCTGAAAATATCAGCTCAGTGGAGCAGCACGCTACAAGTTCACACCGAAATGAATATTTTCTTTAATTTCTGCACTTGCAATGGGCTTTGAGCCTCAAGACAATGTTGATGGATGATGTTTTAATGCTGCTGAATGTTATTTTTACTCAACAGGGAAAACTATAAATTTTTACTTCATTGCCAATGATCATGCCCTATGCATAAAAGTGTGGTGAGCCCACGTTGCCCATGAATAACCGCCTCTCGCAGCAGATGTTACTTTGCAGAAAGCAATTCTTCAGATAAGATTTGCAGAAGATTAATTGTCTACAGCTGTTTCATGGCCCAGTGCAATCTTAATACATTTATGATAAGTTTAAAAGCTCGCTAGACGCAACACACGCTCCCAAGTGAGACAGCAGGGAGAAAGGAAGGCTTTATTCCTACATCTGGATTCATATCCTCCATCATATTCATTATTGCTTTTATGCAAGCTGATGAGGGCTGCATGGATTATTATTGTGCAAGGTGCAGCAACATTTGAGCCCTCAACCCAGTTCCTTTATCCTCTATTTCTTTCTCAACAGCCCACATTTTGTCTCTTTTTTTTCGAGGCACGAATTATTCAGATCTGTGCAAATGAGTTGTTTCCATTTCTCGCCCCTCTGGATGGAAATGGAAAGTGACCTGGTGTGACCCACCTCTATTAATCGCGGCAAATTGCAGCAAATACACAATCCGGATCCGGCTGATGGTACAGGGCTCCCCAATGGGTCCTAAATGAGAGCAATATGACCCATCTGGCTTCTCTCACCCGCACTAGTTACGAACAATCAAAATGTTATGAACCAAACCCGACGTTATCAAGTAGCTTTACATTTTTCCATTGGTGACTAATCACTTCCCTTGGCCTGGTCATATGCCAAATGTTCCACATGTCCAGTGTGTTATTTAAGGAGGCCTTTGTGGTTCCTCGCGCAGTCCAGTCGAGCAGTAGTGTTAAGGGCGTTATGAGCTGGTGAACCTCAACAGATTCCCTGAGGATTCACATTGTCTATTGCAATAACTGCTAGAAAAGCCAGAGAACGTTTTTCCTTAAAATAGTGTCTATTTTCCCACAACCAAACTGTGCACTATGTCCTTGAAAATGTCCACCATCTAGACAATATTAATTTCTTCCTGATGGTGACTTAACACTGATAATATAACCTGCACATGTGTTTATGTGGAACAAGCATTTATACATCATATTCATCTGACCACACAGGTAACTTCTACAAATATCTAATGACTAGTTATTTTTCCAAGAGACTAAAAGTCCAACGAATCTGATCCTGTAACACACTGCGTATGCCCCAATGTAATGTGATAAAAGCTCATACATAGTCACCATAGTGATATTCAGTAAGCAGCTAAATAAGAGTTTTCTGCACCACATGCTTCTGTTCTGTACATCCGTCTCATGATAACCATCCTAACTGTGTCTAACTGTTATTGCTCCTCAGCACATTAAAGAGCAATAAAACCCAACTGAGTATTAACTGACAGGTAGGTCATAAATAAAACTGGCTAACCTTGGCTAATGCTTCACTTCAAAGCCACCTTGTGCATCGAACATGACTTAATATGGTGCAATAAAACAAAACCTTCACTTCATAAATTTGCATGATTTATATGAGAAATATTCAATTAATTTAACATTATGAATATGCAACAACATGAAACTGATGTAGCTACAGAATGTTCATTTATTCAAATATGACAGCGACTTAATTAGTGAATGGTTGCCTTTTTCATTCTCTCTCCTTTGTGTGCAGAAAAAGGAAACAATTAAGTTAATGAACTTAATTATGTGCTTCTTGTACACAGTGTGAATTTCATCACCATATGACTTCTGGTATGTGCCTCCCCCCCTCCCCCCAAAAAAAGTAATTAGTGGCATTTCGTATTCTTTATATGTTGTTAGTACGGCAAACAAACGTGGCATTCCTATCGCACTGACATTTCTTGTAGGTGTGAAGCCCATTCATAAAAATATTTATTACACAGAAAAAGAAAGTTTCATGAATATGGAATTTAATGAATTTTAAAACAACACTTCCTATTTGTACAGTTATTTGCAGAGGTTTGGGTAAATTACAAGTTTTGTTCCAAATGTAAATATTGTATTATATTTCCTGCAAGTTTCTATGTACCATAAAATCTATGTAATAATCACACCACTGTAAAATCAAGCACATTCATCATTATATATCCTTAGATATAGAACATATTCGGTGTCTTGTGTGCAGGTCCTTTGGAAGTGGCAGGACAGCATAGACCATACGTTTTACATCATCATTCTACTCCATGGTCCCATTCTGCTTGCACACCTTCCAGCCCCACGTATGAACAGATAGCTGTCACATATGAAAAATAGGATGCCTCCTTAACAAATGTCTCATTCTCTACAGATTATTTACTTTTAATGGGCGGGGGATGAGAAAAGCACTTAATATGTGGTCACAAAGGCCATGATGAATGGGGTCACTCGAGCGATGGTGGCACCCCAGTTTGCTCTTTTCTAATAAATCTATCGAGGCCTGGGGATTTTGTGTGGCTTATAACAAATTGCGTTATAAAATCCCTATTCCTCCCACCAAAAAACCCCCAAACAGTGCCACTGAAGTCTAATACATTGTGCTTGTTACTACTGTAGCTCCTTTCACTGTAGCCACATGACACTTAATGGAATGAAATCTTAATCTGAAACTGGATCAACTGAACTGTATAGAATAAAGACATGTTAAGGTGCAGTATTCGAGCCCTTCCTGATAGTGTTTTAATAAAGTGCTGCCATCACTGTCAGTCTCTAATGCCCTCACTCAGCCTAGTTATGTCATAAGAGCATTATGAGTCCACTTTAAAATTGTTTTGCATTCAGACCATAAAACATGAGTTAATACCCTCCCTCACTTAGCTTTCAAATCTTTGATGATTAACGTGTGTAAAGTTCAGTTTCTATTATTAATATCCTGAATAATGGTAATATCGACTGAAGTTCCACATAGAGACAATGAGATGACTTTCAGTCATTTGTCTTATTTAAATACCAAAACGATAACACTTTATTTCAATTTATAGAGAGATTAATTTTTCTCCAAATTTTAAGTGCTGACTAATCACAGTAATTTCATTAAAGCTTAATCAAACACCCAAAATCTGCCATCAATCTTCCCAAAAGAGATTTAGTGGATAATTTGCAATTTAAATGTCCCTCTCTTTTTTTTTATCTTCTTTTCTAACCATGGAGATGGTTCACATTATAGCTGGCCATAATTCGTCACAGACATGTCATTGCTAATTGCACTAAATATAATGTAACATACAAAGAGTGCTTTCAGGGCTTTACTGAAGTTGGATAAGTTAACACAAATGCAGGTATTTCAGTCTGTTTGGTTTTATTGTTTATTGTGAAAATCCACTCACTTTTTAGGGCAGTTTTTTGTGGAACACTGTTCCATAAAATTCAATCTCATCAGGACAATGTCAACGTTCAGGGGGAAAACAACCTATAAAGTGACACTCAGATTGAAACTGATCACAGCACCATTTAAATCATGTTGAAGAAGGAACTGTTCAACAAGAGCATATATTTACAATGCATGAAAGCTCTTAGTATGTATGTATGTGTGTGTATGTGTGCATTGACAAAAGGTTATTCTTCTGACCAGTGACCCCAGTGGGTCGGTTCCACTGGAGAATGTCAGAAATCTATATAGCAGACACTGCATGTTGTCACTGTTGTGTCAACTTTTTTTATTTTCATTTATTTATTTTATGATATTTGAAGTGCCTAAGGGCCTTTAGACTGTGTGAACATTAATGATAAATATACTTTTTAAGATAACAACAACATAACAAAAGAACATTTTTTGACAATCCATAAATTCTGCCAAATTTCTGCAGAATAAAAATGTGATTTTAAGAATCGTAATTATATCTTAATTATAGAGGAATTTGACATGAAATGTGCCATTGTTACTGAGTCAGAAATGCTAACAATAGTTGTTGTTATATATTTATGCAATAGTGCATGATTGAAATGACTGAAACATACGTCATATATAAAATTTTCTACAGACGCCACTCCTGATTAGCAAGTTTAACTCCGGTAAAATGCACACATGACCGACACAGGTGTGTAAATACACACACCAAGTACAAAGTTGAATACCGCTGCAGCAAGGAAATGACTCCCAGCACTGTGCTGTTGTAAAAGGAAACTGTACCTTTTGGATATGCTGGAGTGCCTTTTGTGTTCTGGAAATAATAACATTAGTACCTGGCCTGCAATTAAATCCTCACAGCAATGTTCCAACCTCGAGTGTAAAACATTCCTTAAGGAATATACGCTTTTTCTGCATGTTAAATGGTACATTTAACATTAAAATTTTAGGTCTTCATATCTGAGGTCGTTTTGTATAATCTATGCCTGAATTGATTGCAGACTGAGAAATTGTGGCTTTTCTAACTAAGGACTATAAGAGAGATAACATACACAGACACATATATTCTGTTATTTACCAAACTGTAATTATGTACCATAAAGAGGCATCCCTGTATTATTTTATTAGAGAAAAAATTTGGGGGGCTTTTACGTATGACTGTATGACCAGAATGTACAGAGTTTGTTTGGTTTTCTTTCCTTTTGTGACTATATAATTGCCACTTATAATGCTGAGTGTATTGAACAACTCTACTTGTGCCTCCACCAGACATTCAGCCCCATGTCTTTTTCGGGTGGACCATCACAAACACTCTGAATGACTGAATGATTGAATTATGCACAAAATTGAGGGGGGAAAACAATTGATTTCCCTTTCAAGAACTTATTTTCTTGTGAAGCTCTCAGTTTACAGACCAAGTTTATAACATGGTCACTCAGAGAGCGCCAGAACAGAGTATTAGGGGACAAAAGCTGTAGAGGGACAACTGGCTAATGTTTGTGTTTAGAAGGTGAAATGAACACAGGAGCTCATCATTGGGGACTTGAGCCTGCTGCCACTTGTTGAAGGGGAGGGTGAAGATGAATCACTAGATTATGCGGCAGGCCATGCTCTTGGTAAATGAGAAAGGGGGCATTGGCTGACATACGCTGTGGCTTTCTCATCATCCTTTTAATAACCTGTAATACTGTAGCAGGAGATTTTTGCCATCATGTGTCTGATTGATGGCCTCACTCACAGAACACCACAAGAGCAAAATAAATTGACCAAACAGCTAAACATATAAATTATTTAAAAAGGCAAGGTTCGCTGCCGGACCCTAGAGGAAGGAAGAGCAAATGGCCTTCATTTAAGTTAATCCCATTTCCAAGAGCAATTTATAGTCTATTGACTCGATACAGTTTCTTTTCAGATGCGGAAATTGTCTTACATTGCAGATGAGATGTTGACACCAGATTCAGGAGCCATCACAAGAGCAAACATAACATTACATATCCGGGAAGAGAAGATCCAACAATAGAGCAATGCATCAGGTCACGATGACTTAACATTTTCTGCTATCAGCAAAACAACTCATACCATGAACCACTTGACGCTTTCCTGGCCACTCCAAGTCACACAATTACAATGATTAGGAAGAGAAGGCGTGTTTTTTCGGAAACCTATTGTGTCAGTGCCAGCTGAGGAGAATTTTCAAGTGGCATTTCTCATTATCTCCACGTCTCTGATGTTTTGACAGGAGAAGATCCTTCACTGCCACTCAAGTCTATCAATGTCAGGAGAGGGCTTAGTAGCCGACTCATATATTTGGATTAAACAGTCAAAGTCATTATACAAAATGTTATTGACCTTTTAAGATACAACTTTAATAGCTTTTTGTTCTCTCCTCACTGTGTGTGCGTGTGCATACACACACACACACACACACACACACACACACACAGGCTCCAATGGCAGCTCTCCCTATGAAGTCCCTGCAGGATTTCCGCCAAATGGAATCCTGTTGTTTATTTTCCTCATTGCGTTTGACTGGAGATGTCACTGCACAGAGAGCAGAAGAACAAATGAAATAGTAAGGGTGACTGAGGTTATAGAAAATCACAAATTTTCCAGCTGATTAAGCAAGCATTGATAAAAACCCTGTTTTTTGGTTTTGCTCAGTTTATGATTTACTGATGCAGAAAATCAAAAGAAGAAAAGAAACTGTGATCTTTCAAAGTGATTATTAACTTTGTTATTACAAAAGCTCAAATGTGCACTAGGCAGCATTTTGCAAGGAGCCAGCAGTATGATGTTTTTGTATGTAAGTGTGTCTATAATGGGGGTCTGCAGTAGGTGTTAAGAGCATATTTGAAAGAAAAAGAAAAACAATATTAATATAATCTCTTCAGCACTGAAAATTTGTGGGAATCTAAAGGTTTTGAGTGAGCCGTGTGGCCTCAGTGGGCTCATCTAGCACGTTGTGTGTGTCTGCTGTACACTCTTTCACCTGGCTGCTGTCAAAGCCAGCACAGTTATTCACCATCTCATCAGCACTTAGCTTTTTTCAATTTCAGGCCCAGAGAAGTTACAGCTCTTTGTACAAGCGCCTGCAGTAATTGAATTTGCCACAGAAATGGCGGGCTGGAAAATTTCATTTTCTTCCCCTATCGGCCGTGTATGAGTGTTGGGAGGCCCAAGCAGACAGGCACCAGCCCTCTCTAAACTTATCTTATCTCTCGCCCATCTTTCCATTATGATCTATCTCACTTTCTCCCTCCCTCCCTCCCTCCCTCTCTCTCTCTCTCTCTCTCTCTCTCTCTATCCTTCCTCAATCCCTCTCTCTGTCTGCAGGACACGTTATTCGTCCGAGAGGACAGCCTGGATCCCCTTCTCTCACCTTCTCTCTGCCTGCGTCCAAATCCTCGTCCACGGATAATCTCCGTGAGCACGGGGGGCTTGTCAGCGTGGCAATTTCCCCCTAAACGCCTTCCACAAATAATGGTTTTCAGAATGAGCATTAACAGGCTTGATTACACGAAATGGCCCTTTTAATTTACAGCGGGATTCTATTGATCACAGGAGTGCAGATTAAAGCGTTCAATGAAGCCGGTGATGAGGTATTAACCAGCTGTAGCCCCCCAAGGGAGCTGAGGGGAGCAGGAGGAAGACCAGCCGCCACAGCCTGTGTACAGTTATTCCCCCACCGTAATGAAGTGCCTCTATGCGGCGGCATGAAGCACAGACAGAAAAAATAGATTGAAGATGATGAGCTCTTCAAAGTCATTTCTCGCTCTCTCATTCCGCCTCATGCCCTGCTCCTCCTGCCATTTTCCTGCACCACTTCTTTGCCAAAATGCCCCGGATTTACTTAGCTGGACCAATGCAATTTTTATGACCTTATTGCTTTTTTACCATGGTAATAGTTTTGAATCAATTTATCAATCTGCAGGAACCATCAGTCATGTTGCCCTCAAAGATCAAGTCCAGGTCATTCCATCAATTCACTGAGGTGTGCCGAGATGGAAAGTGAAGAGAAAAAAGACAACCCCCCCTCCTCCATAAAACCCCTTCGCCCTATCCTCAGCTGCAGCCTGTTGTAACAGTAGGTGCTCAAACTGGCTCAGGTTACATACTGGGACAGGGTTTAACTTTTATCCTGCTCTTATGATAATCATCTCCAAATATTAAAGGATCCATGTGGCTGTGCATTATTTACTTTAAAAAAAATGAGAAGAAGCATTCAAAACACAGAGCTATTAAAACGAATATTTTGGCTTGATGTCCCTAAAAATAACACATTTGGTTTCATAATTATAGGGGTTTTAATATACTTTTAAACTGTAGACCCCTTTTAATATGAAGAAAATCCATGGATCCTCACTCTACAAATGATACATGAATGTCTGTTTTAAATAATGTTCATTTTTGTTTACCTTGGTAAAAAATCAAATGATTTAGTGTTTGAGTTTAGGAGCATGAAGTATGGCAATATGTAATCAATATCATGTTAAACAATGTCTCTGTGTTTTTTTGTGAATACTGTTACAACATTGCAATGTTCATTAAAATTATATCAAGATTATATTTATTTTAATTTGATTTGGTGAGGTGGTGGATTGCAAAGGGTTTATTAAATATTATTGTACTTTTTTTTTAAAATGTGGGACAGCTGGCTTTGTCTATACCAACTTTAAGAAAGCTTAAATACTATACAAAGAAACACATATGTCATAAAACATTTGTCAAGTGCTAACATGATGGAAGGTGTTGGCTCAAAAATAAATAAACAAACAAACAAACAAACAAACAAACAAATAAATAAATAAATAAATAAATAAATAAATAAATAAATAAATAAATAAATAAATAAATAAACAAATAAATAAATAAATAAATAAATAAATAAATGTAAAGAGGATTTGAGTGAACACTTAAAATTGTGTAAGGAATATATTTCTTAAAGAATCTGATGTCAGTGTCAACTGAGGCTTTCACCTACAAGTTTTAAACCAGGTCAGAAACCATTCAGGAATCTTTATCTTTAGAAGTATACGTTAAATAAATTATCTTTATTTCAGAAATAATGTTCTAGCCATCTCTGATATTAAAAAAAAAATGAAGAAACCCTGGTTACAACTCATGGACCCCTGGGGGGTGCATGGATCCATCTTTGAGTACCAAACAACTATTTAGGTGAGGGTTCCTAGAAGAATCCTTTTGTAAGTGAACTGTGAGAGTGTGTAGAATATTTCTTAAGTCCAAGGAACTGCACAGAATGTAAAGATTTCATTGAAATTTAACTACAAGCTGTGGAACTTTCTTCCAAGGGAGAACCATATTACTGCAGCAGCCTTTATGTTAAGAGAGACTAAGCTATGCATGTCTTTGATGTCAAATAATTTTAGTTGCAATCACTTTATGAAAGCTTTTCTTACCGGATTTGGCTGTTTTGTGAGACTACAGTGGTCCTTGAGGATTTATTCTGTGTGTTTAAAAGTCTTTTAATTTGGTCATATTCCCTTGGTGTCCTTTGTTTGGCTTGAACAAATGCCAATTAACGTTCCATTTCACCAGTGAAATGGGATCTGAGCCCCCTAATGCAATTGTGATGAATTATTTTAACTGGCTACTGTACATCGAGTAATGGTAATGCAATAATGTGATAATGACAAAATAGCTTTTAGGGACTGGCTTTTAAAATGAGCTGCATTTATCAGTGGTTTCATTTTAAAACATCTCACAGTATAGTGCATTTTATTATTTCTTTCCATATTATATTTTTCTGTAAGATGTTTATATCACTTTTAAGGATATTGGAAATAAACCAAAAGAGACACATGTTAAAGGCCAATAATCCAAAATACCACAAGTACTGTAACCTAGTACTCAAGGTCTTATTAAACCATATACATATACTTATGTATATATCACATATTTAGAGAAGAAAGAGGGCAACTGAGTGTTCATATAAACTTAAAACATGTTACTTTGTGTGGATCTGCCCTTCACTGTCCCTTGGCCTTTCTCCCTCTCTACAATGGGGCAATAAGTCTCTGGAAGGCCCAGCAAATCGAATCCTAATGAGTCTCTTTAAGGCTGTTTGAATTTCTAATGAATAACTCAAGGCACAAAAATAAACACATTGTTATTGATCATGCTATGAAGATTTAAGATAATCTAATAACTGTGACCTGTGTTTGGCTCGAGTCTGGAAGCCCTGAGCTCTATCCACAGGACACTGCTCTGTCTGTGCTGTTATTACGGTACGGATCATGTCACTAGATCAAACCCGTGTTTGATATCCGAAACCACTTTCACTGTAAGACACTTTAGCGGAATATTTCTGTCCCTATAGGATATTTCTCTCCATTGTTAAATTAGAGGAACCTGTTAAATGAGGTCAAGAGGGTGTTAGTACAGTCTGCTTTGTTTACATGGAGTGTTTTAAGGTAAACAATGACTGTTTGATTTGATTTTATGGCTTAAACAATTACGTTTGTTGCAAGGACATCATTTCCTGCAGGGCCAACAAATAAATCATGCACTCAGCCAGAGACTGACAGCATTTATCATGCAGAAATATACACCAGACTGCTTGTCTTGGCAGAAATGCAAAAGAAAAATAAAGAAAATTGTCAGTGAATTGGTGCATAGTGTGTATATGTGTGTTGGAAAAATACTCAGAGCCTCGATCAAATATCTGCTTTAAAAATGGAAAGGAGAAAACTAATAAACAGCCATGTCATCAAGAGTTGTGGACTACAGCATGCAGCCAAATCAAAGACATTTAACATTATTAAATATTACATTATATTCACTACATTCAACATTATTAAATATTACATTGTGAATGTCTTTGTTAATGTCAGGTAAAACACAATGGACAATAATATAAAACATTTTTGGTCCACCTGTCAGCCAAAATAAAGGAAGATGGTCAGCTCAGTTTATTCAAATATACGATTACGTTCATTCTAGAAAAAAAAGGTATTATTAAACACACAATTTAGAAAAAAGTCGACTCTGAGTTTGTACAGAATACCACAGAAGGATGTTTGCCATGTCGCCTGTTAATTCTCAGGTAATGTATTGAAATGTTATGCAACATGTTTAAGTAATAGATGAGTGCAGTCACGGCTGAGGAACATGATTGATTATTCGATGACACTACATGGTAGTTTTTAACTCGTCCCTTTAAAGCAGTACTATCTACCCCATGGGGTATTAGGCCTGGGGATGGTAATGGGTCTTTAGGGCCTCCAGTAATGAATATTTAAAATGTATCTCACATGCAAGTGTGTCAAGGGCACTTTGTTAAATGTTGTATTAGCATCACTCATACGCACCTTAAAGGTGAATACATAAGTGAAGCATTGGAAGGGTCTTATTCATGTACTGCCTCTTTGCTTATCGAAACTTCTAATTACGTTTCGTAAAGAGGATTTGAGTGAACACTTAAAAATGTGTAAGGAATATATTTCTTAAAGAATCTGATGTCAGTGTCAACTGAGGCTTTCACCTACAAGTTTTAAACCAGGTCAGAAACCATTCAGGAATCTTTATCTTTAGAAGTATTCGTTAAATAAAATATATTAGCTATAGTATTATGGATGCCCTCTACAGCCATTTTTATTAAACTATTTAAAATGCCTTTAAATCAGTCAGTGGAGATTATGCCTACAGTACCAGTGTGTGATACACAGTACCATACTGTGATATATTTGAAAATGATCAAGCAGAGATATCCATCATACTGTGTGATGCTGCTCTTTTAAAGCATTGGAGGGCTTTGTGTGGGCCAATAAAAAGGTCATGGTAGTGTGTACCCGATTCAGTGGGAAACGTGGGCTGTATCCAAAGACGAGGCCTCTGCAAGCCCTGACCTACAGCATTCCCAGAAAGAGGTCTAGCATGCAGTAGCTATTATTAGACTAGTGCCCCTATCTCTCCCTTAGAGGTCAGCCTTAAAATGAGCATTAAGCAAATAGCTAATGGAATTTAGGGGTATAATAATATAGAGATATAGTGAGAGAATTCTATTAACAAGATATAAATCATGTTGAGTGTGAGGTAAGTGTTTTTTAATTGATTGATGGAAACGACGATCCATAGGTTTTCTGAAGACTAACAGCCATTTACCGTCTCCTCTGCAGTAAAAGAGGCAAAAAGGGAAAGATAAGGAAATTACACTGTGCAGGGAATAAATTATTCAGAGAAAATAATCATTTTGTGCTGACATTACTAATGTGAAGAAGCATTTAATCTCCCAGTGCAAGGGCCGTTCCTCCGGGACAGAGGTTTTGGGTGAAGGTTTTTATAAAGATTAAAGCTGCATCCTCCTCGCTTGGGCTGCGATTACTTTTAGCCTCCGGTATTCTAATCACTGCAGGCAGCAGAGGGAGCGCAGGCAGAGCAGAGCTTTTGAGAACACTCCAAAACTCTTAAACTTCTAGCTCCACACACATGCACACACACACATGCACACACACACACACACTTTTTCATATAATAATAATATTGCAGTTTTATAGTTATATGCC
>JBBMFX010000021.1:7604721-7623497 GCA_037832545.1 Rhabdalestes septentrionalis
CAAATACTTATTTTCCACCATAATTTGCAAATAAATTCTATAAAAATCAGACAATGTGATTTTCTGGATTTTTTTTTCTCATTTTGTCTCTCATAGTTAAAGTATATCTATGATGAAAATTACAGGCCTCTCTCATCTTTTTCAGTGGGAGAACTTGCACAATTGGTGACTGACTAAATACTTTTTTGCCCCACTGTACATGTTGCCCGATTGCTAAATTTGACACCTGAACCTGTTCATTCACTCTAACAGAGACATATTTATATTGATTAATAATGTTGGTGATTTGAACTTGATGGCAAAGACTTTTAGGTTTATCTTGGATGGCAAAGAATAAAGACAAATAGATTTAACATCATATTAAGTTTTATCCCTCATTCAAGGCCCAAACTTTTTTTGGATTTGAACAAGGAGGAACTTTAGAAGAGATGCAATTATGAATGTAGAAGAAGAAGATGCCTCGAAATATTTAAGGAATTTTGAACTATTTAGTAGCATGAAAGGTTTTCCTGGAGAAATACTAGCCACATGGGTAACAGGATTCAGAACCCATGCATTTATATGATAATTATAATGATAATAACCATAATAACTATAACATAAAGTAGTAGTAGTGCAAGTATTTGGATGTATTACTACACATACACATATAAATTTATATTTATCAATATATTAATATTGAGCAAGGACTACCATTTAAATCACGATTAACCACATTTTCTGCAGTTAGTCACGATTGCTGGCAAACAAATTTACTGAACTGCAGTTCAAATATTTCTGCAAATCTAAACTTAAACAGTAATGTAATCAAAGTATTTATTGTAAAAGTTATTTCTTGTAAGTATAAGAATTTAGCCTTTACATTCTATAAAATGTGTGTTCTCATTAATATTATTAACAGAAACAACATACAAATACAGGACTGTCACTGATCTTTGGCTTTTAGCAGTAATCTACACATTCTCTCTGGTCATGGCTTTCACTTACTCTATAAATGCACAAACACGTGACTGATTTCAAGCAAACACTCATTGGGCATGAAGTGCACATAACACACTGTGGAACTTAAACAGAACACCCTGG
This sequence comes from Rhabdalestes septentrionalis, assembly GCA_037832545.1. Taxonomy (NCBI): domain Eukaryota; kingdom Metazoa; phylum Chordata; class Actinopteri; order Characiformes; family Alestidae; genus Rhabdalestes; species Rhabdalestes septentrionalis. The sequence continues at coordinate 7,605,805 of JBBMFX010000021.1, forward strand.
AGCTGAGTATGACTAACAGCGGCCAGGCTGGATTCCTCCATGCCTCACACAACGCAGCACAAATAAACGCAGCGCACTGAGCCAGGTTCAGACTGCTCTCACTCAGACCGCCGCTGCCCTGCCCGCTGTATAGAAAGAAAACAGGATCCCCTGCAGGACGCCTGAGCAGGGCCCGTCAGCTAGACATTCAAGCCTACTCTCTGTTTCTCTTTCCTTCAGAGTGTGCAAAGCCTTTGTCATGTTTGTCTTGCAGTCCTTTGATGAGAGCAAATGTCTTTTTGTCTCCCGATACATTCATTCTGTCAAAATAGTGACAAATCACCAATGGATTCCAGTGGAATGCAGCATTCTAAAATCTTTGCAAAAAAGGCTCAATCTAGTACAAAAAACTACATTAAAATACAAATTATTAAAATAATGTTGTAACATTATTATTGTTGATACAATTTGACTTTCATATTTATATGTGGAAGTAAAATTGTTTATTGTACATATCATATTGTACATGTTGTACACACACACACACACATTTATATATATATATATATATATTTATTCAAGATTTCACCAGGGTGTCCCCCGAGGACCACGTGAGTTGCCCACGGACCGGTCCAAAATATATCACAACTCACCAGTGTGGAATATTTAACATGTCATTTTATCCTGTTGCTGTTCCTCTTTAATCTCATTTGTATTTACATCTATTTGAAAATGGCAATATATCAAAAAAGTATTATCCATTTATTATCCATGAAGTTTAGGTATAATTAAAATACAAATTATTAAATTACACTAACATTCAATAAATATTTTATTATTGTTGATATGTACAGTAAACAATTTTACTTCCACTAGCTTTGTTTTGAGTAGACTCTCTCCGTGTTAAGCAACCATGAACCATGAATGGGAGCAAGAACTTCCAGTCACCCAGCTTTGTAAATGTCATGTCGCATTTCTCATAAAATTTAACCCACAAAAACACGAACAAATAATTTATAACAGGAAACATGTAATCCTTAACACTTCCAGAGACGGCAAACCTTTTCTTAGATAGATGTGCTCCCAAAAATCCAAACATTGTGTTATTTCCACAAAGAATATATTAAAAACACAGGCAATTTGGTTTTGGTAGCAAACAATATTTGATGCTAAACAAGTACAGACCAGAAGAATTTAGGAGTATAGTTGCTTAGTTTCAGGTTGTGCCTTTTTGTGAGATCACGTTTGGCCTGTAACCTAGGACTATGGCAATCATCTTTCTGTTTCAAGTCATTTAATGCATGTTGAGCAAAATGATGGTGTAAATGTTTTATACTTCCTTTAAATATAGTTCAACCAGACATATTTTAGGACCTCTATTTTATTTTTTTCAATGTCCAAATTAGCTGTCAGGTCTCTATTTATTACAATTATCCAGAAAAACCTTGAAATTTTGTTTTTTTAAAGAGTTAAACAACCAAAAGAACTTTCTGAAATGAATTGCAACAAATTTGTTAAAACATATAACCATTATCTAATTTGTCTTTATGTAGTAGTGTTCCATCATTGTTATTATTAGTTCCTGTCTCATGGAGTCAACTACACAATAAAAGATCTGGCAGAGACAGAATAATTCCAAATCTGAGACAACAGAATGTGCTAATGCTGACGGAGGAGCGCTGCAACAATTATTGATGACAGAAATCCTCCATTTGTCGTTCCATGGCACTTTTACAGTCTGCAATGCAGAATTGTTGCCAATATCCTGTATGGGGCAGATGGGCAAGTCAGCAAGATGGATCAGATGCCACATAAATTGGCGAGTGCCACCAAACGCGAGGAGAGATAGAGCTATCTGTGTTTTATAGGCCAGGGCAAAGAGGAGGGTTGCCAAAGACAACAGCTCAAACTATCTATCCTTATTACTCCCTATTCTGCACAGTGAGGAATACATTCAAATGGCTTTTGCTCTGCTGCTGAAACATAAGAGAGCTGTTCATCATGTAATTGCCAACCATAATACATAGTTATTAATTTCAGATTTTGCTACACCTTTAAATTGCACTACGCTATTTCCAAAAAAGCTGTATGATGTAAATAATTGCAGAATGGAATTTTATGATGTAGGTTTGGACAGGTCTGGACTACAATTTAGCTCCCATACTTTTTTTTCTGAGGCCCACTGTAATATGACCAGAAGTAGTTTGACATTTTCCTGCTAAAATAACCTAGGGCTTCACTGAAAATATTTGAACAGTAGTATATTTTACTACAAAATCTGTATGTATTGTTCAGCATTCGTTTTGGTTTCTCAGGTGTGAAAATGACCCATGTTATTGCGTACTAATGCACCTTTATGTCATCACGGATGCTGGCTTCTGAACTGTGCGCTAATAATTAACTGTGTGATGCCTCTCCTCTATAACCCAGGGAATTTGGCTGATGTAAATATTCATTCGTCAGAACAAAGGGCAGTTTTCCACTTTGCTCCAGTCCCTTCTTGGTACAGAGAAGATGTTGGTGTTTCTGGGTCATGTTTATTAAACAGTTTTCCTCTTTGCATGGCAGAGTTTTCACTTGCACATGAGGACGCAACAATGAACTGAAGGCCCAAACGCTACTCTAAATTTAATTGAATTGCTTAGCCATGTCTTGCTCTGCATTAATGGGACTTTTTTCATATTTCCTTGGGTCCCCCTTTCTGAATCCTTGGTTTGGTGTAGACCATTGCTATTGTTTCTTAAGTTGACCCTATCTGCTCTGAGGACTTGTGGTTTTCAGGGATGTGTGTGTAAAATGTAACAATAATCATTATGAAGATCTGACGGCATTGCCAATCAGCAAACCCCTGGTGAGTTATTTTGTCTAGGCCCCAATTTTCAGGCATGTTTGCAGTCAGCCACTGGTCCTGAGACGATCAGTGTTGACATTGTAAGTATCCTTGTAAAGACTTGAATATGAGCCTTTGATTGTCTATCCCCTGTACATGTACTTATGAGGGCCTTTACCAGTTTATACCCCTTTCATGTTGCTCCTTGCTGCACAAGCCAGTGCTCAACCATTTTTTTATCCTTGTGTTTGTTCCCTGTTTCATTTGTTTCATATTAAAATCCTACATTTGCATCCCATTTACCACACTTATGTGATATAAATTAGTTCCATTTAGCTTTACACAACTTTCCAATTATTTTGTTACCCTGACTCATTTTTAAAAACACTATGGTTAACATCAAAATTGAAAATAGCAAATATTTTCTGAAAACAAAATTTCTCAGTTTCAACATTTCAATTAAGTAAATGTTTACATGATTATTATGTCATGGAATTCAGATATGATTTCTGTTTTAAACAGAATCACCATTTTGGAAAAGGAAGAGTAGAAACAGAAGGCCTTCCTCTGTATTTTCACATTTCACATCTAGTTCAAAAGCATAAAGGTGTTAATTCTACTACCCTGCACCTATAAACAGCAACAGAGTTGAAATGTCTTAAATAGCTGCAGTTCAAGGTGAAATTTGTATTTGTAATTCCACGTCATTTATGTACATAAATGGTTGATAGAGTCCTGGAGTTTTATATGGCAAACAGATGTGAAGCTGAGCATGACACGTCTTGTCGCACCTGCTTGAGTAAACAGTGGCCTGCCAAAGCCTGTTTTCTTTCCATACGCTCCTCAGTGCATCTCAGCAGTTTCATAGGGCGCTCTCCCTGACAGCCATAGGTGGCCTCATGAGAGGATCATTATCTTCTACCTCTTTGAAGGTCTAGCCAACATACTGTTTGTTTTCCATTTAGATTTTTCTGGTATGTGTGGGTAAAATGGAAAAATGTAATTATTTTGGCACTGCAGTTGGATTTTTGGGGCCTTTAATGTATACATTTTAACTCTAGATAAAAATCTTGCTCTCCTGGTAGAACTACAAGTAGAAGAGATAACAAAAGCGTGCCATTTTATATGAGTTTGTGCAAGTGTATGATGTGTATATCTTATATGGCTTTATCAAAAGTGTTGGGCGAGTTACTTCAAAACTGTAATGTATTATTTAGTACTTGTTACTGTCATTTCAAAGTAATGCGTTACATTACAATATTACTGTATTTAAAATGTAAGGCATTACACTACTATTGCATTACTTTTAAGTTACTCTCGCCAAAATAAAAGGAAATTTGGATTTGGCGTGTAAATTTGGCTCGTGATGCTAAATTGGCTCATAACACATCCAGTGGAATGTGACAGTACTATCCGATGCTAGATCAGTAGCAGGTTCACTCATCTCTAGGGTGAACAGATTTGGGATTGTGAAGAAGTCCTTAGCGGGATTTTCTTTTCTTCTAATATTCCAGCCGGATGTTGGAAACAGGTCTCAAAAACAGGACATGTCCGGGAAAAAGAGGACGTCCCCCTACTCTTCTCTCTGTCCGACTACAAGAAGTGAAACATTTTGCTCGGACGTTTCTCCTCTACTGACCTTGCAGTGGTTTTGCCGGATTTTATAGGAAGCAAAAAGCATTGCATTACAGTAATTAGTTACTTTTGTACCGCGTTACTCCCAACACTGTTTACCAATAATAGAAATACCAGAAGAAGTGCCATATTAAAGTGATCTTTGTGGCATATGCTTTGTGCACTATTTCACTCTCAGTAGAATTTTGGCTCCAAAAATTACCATAAATCACAAAAACCATTCCATATTTCACAGCTCTAAGTGTATATACCTCTTATTACTCACATTATTAGCTCCTGAGGGAGAGGTAAGGGAAGCCTGGTAGTATTTACCAGCTCTGTGGATCATCCACAGCCAGACACCAGTACAAGTGTATCTACTGCAGGCAGACATAGACCCTGGTCACTGCTTCATTCTCTGTGTCCTCTTTTACCACAATTGACTTGTCATGTATTTCACAGCTAATTAGGCTTTTACAAATGAGACCTATGTCCACTGATAAGAAGGTTGTTAAATTGACCGCAAATGCTACCATTCAATCAGACACAATGACCAGCAGCATTACTCAGGATTAATTAATACTGCTTTATTGGGGGAGGAAGAGATGAGAGAACAGCAAGGGCTTTGAAAGTGAGAACACCCCATTATGTCTCACTATGGTTGCATTCGGTCAGAGCAAGGCCAGGTTGAATAGAGGAGTCAAAGGTAAGAGTGTGCTCAAAAAGGAGCAATGGCATTAGCGGACTGTTTATGTGAAGAACTCTCTTTCCCTTACACAGCTCAACCAGTTAGGTAAGGACATGGGGAAGTAGGGGGAACATGATGGAGTCGCACAATTTGTATTGGGCTATTTTTTGTTTTCAGTGTTCTTTCTGACATGATTTCATGTACAAAGAATTGCAGCAACTCTTACTATATATTTAGGGTTGAGCTATTATTGTGGCTACAAAACCAAGCTCTGCAGGCCAACAGCTAAGTATTTGTGTCAGCTTACTGACTTTATTTCTCCATTTATCTGGTAATACATAGCTAGACAACTGTAATAGAAATTTGGGTTGAAGTTAGACATCTTCTCTTAATGTCTTCTTTGAATATTTCTACATTCAACAACTTCATCTTAATAGTATTACCTTCAACCGGTATCATGACATGTCTTCTCACAGCTTGTTACTTCTACCATATTTGTCACCACCATTCCCAGTGAAGCTATATTTAGGACATGCATCTACATTAATTCTGTCCATATAAGAGGTTCATTGCTTTAAGCATGTTTCTTTGTACTAGAATCATGTTTTGTTTTAGGGAGTATTGGGTTGCCTCTGGATGCCCCTAACTATCTTCTCCTGTTAACCTTGCCCTCACAATCAGCTGCAAGTCCATAGGCTGTGTGATTACTTGTGGCTTCACTAGTTTTTTGGGATTAAGATCCAGTCTCCCTAATCAAGTCAAGCTCTCATGCACCAAGCGATGACAATCAGACAGCCTGGCATGGGATCTGTCTCAGGGGAAATGGCTGCACGCTGCTTTGCCCTCCCCTTCACAGCTATCACACTGTTTGTCTCCACCAATTGCTGGGATGTTTCAATGCCTGGCAGCAGTGTTCAACTCTACTTTGATCTTTGCCGGGCAGAGGCAGCCATTTTAGTACTACATCATCAGAGCCGTGAAGCTTTACTTCAGACGCTGTCAGCATGGTGGGTGTCATTGTAGAAATAACCTGTGTTGACATTCTTATTGTTTTCTTGTCTTTTTTTATTACAATGATTAAATACTGAAAGCCGGTGCCTTCAACCTGAAGAAGGGGAGGTATAGACACACAACTTGACACACAAAACTATGTCCAAACAGTTGTAGATTTTGTCTGTCATTTCACTGGCAAAACCCAGGCTCTTTCTCTCATGAGCTGTCGACTTGTCCGAAAGCCCACATTAACATTTTTCCTACTTGTGTACATGTTCCATCTAATTTTTCAGGCACTCTCTCTAAAATTGCAGGGCAAAGTTTGTATGCCCTTGATGTAAGTATATATAGGCAGGGGATATATTTCCTGGAACATATTTGCATCACTCACCACTCTTACCTCAAACACGTTCCGTTACCTATATATCAGATGTTCATCTAAAGTCATTCAGCTTTTCATGTCTGCTTGGTATGGTGGTGGGCATTTACAATGGCCATGCCATTTTTGTAGCTCATTTCTCACTTGGTATGTTACAATCTATTCAGCTCTCACTGGTGTCTTGGTAATAATTCAAGTCATGAAATAGAATAGGAATGATAACAAAAAAGGTTGAAATTGTGAGACATTTGAAGCTGTCCTTTCAAGACGACATAATTTGAACTTAACATATTTCTCAGCGGGTTCTTCCACATTTTTGGTAAAACCACTAGCTTTGGGTTGGGCTCTTGCCTGTTCCATTTGTTCAGTACCAGGGTGTTGTTCGCTACTTTCTGTAGTATCTTTTTGTTTTTGTTTTTTGGTGTCAGTGTGGATTCACCAATGTTAGCCTATTTTGTTTGCTAGGTTGAGTCAACAATGTTTCCAGTCTGCAGAAAGAGTCTAGCAGGGTAATGCTGTTATTTACAGGTTGGTACTGAAAAGTTATATATAGCCTAGCATTTTAAGCTGATTTCTCAAATCGAGACAAAAGTGTAGTATGGACACTGTGAATGTATCAAAATATCTGTATTGTTCAAATGGTTTACTGATGATTATAAATTAAAAAAATAACTACCAGAAATGCATTTCCACATTTAATCTAAGTTAGATCTAAGTGTTTTAATCTATTTCTTTCCTCCAAAAGGATAATCCATTGTTTCAAGTCTGTTTCATGTGAGAATGGAAAATTAAGTGATATTTGTCCCATGCCCCATTTTCTGTCAGCAGACTCGACCTTCATTCCATTGTGAGACATTGAGTGCTGAAGGACGCTGCGACTGGCTGACACCGCACTTCCTCCTGACTGGTGCCAAGCCCCACCACAACCCACTCACTCCCTGCAGCCACTTGATGAAGAAAAGGAATCGATGGAGCGAAGAATGATGAAGATATAAAAGTGAGAGGCAGACAAGCAACAAAAAATGAGTGTGGCACTTTCTCTAGGTACAAAAACGTCATGGTAAATAATCAGCCAATAATCAGGTAAGAAATAGCAGTAAAATGATTTTCTAAGTGGAAAAAAGTGCATATCTTCTAAAGAGGACACACTTTCGTATAATTAAATGCACAATTGTTCATTTGCTTTAGTTTTGCTCCTGTGACCACCACCTTGTCCTCGTCCCGTAGATCCAGTTCCCCGTCTCCCAAATATTAGTTTTCCCTTATGTACTCCCTGTCTCTCCTTATGTTCTCTACATCCCTATAGTTATGTCCAGTCTATGTTAGTCCCCTTTTTCCCTACCTAGTGTGTCTGCTCCATTTGTATCGCGCCCCATGTATTAGTTTCACCTGTCCCTCATTTCCCTTTAGTCAACCTGTGTCTTGTTTGTGTCCCTTATTTAAGCCCCAGCCGATCCCATGTTCGTTGAGTCTGTATTTGTTCATCCTCTGTGTCTATTACTCTGTTCCTTGTTCCTTGTTAATTAATGGTTGTTTTGTGTTTTCTTGCAGGCCCGTGTTGCTCACGTTTTGCCCTAGTTGGTGTGCGCTACTGCACCCTCTGCCTGTGTCCCTGTTTCCCGGTCATGTAGAGCTTTGTGAAAGCTACTGTCGGAGATCAATTTTCTTTATTTTGTTCTTTTGAGGAGCACAGGTCTTGATCATCGTTTGTTGGTTACTGCCCTGTTTTGTTTTGTTCGTGTTCTGTGTTTTAGTTTGAGTCGGGGCTGGCTTTGGGGTTTTTTCTGTATTATATGTTTTTGTTATCATTAAACATTGTAAATAGAGCTGTGTGCATCTTCCCCTTTCCCTTGCTCACACAGATCTGTGACAACGCCGTGCAAAATGTATGGCATATTTAATTATTTTTTCTCATCAAATAAAACAAAATTGTGTATTATCACAGAATGCCATACTTAATTTTGCACAACAAATGAAAATGCAAATACATTGTGGGTCCAAATGAATTTTGCTGTCTGATACCATCTTAAGAACTCAACAAACACAAAAATATTTCCTCTCCATTACTATGAACATAATCTCAGAACCACAGGATACTGGCAGGATACTTTTGGCTGACCTTTCTCAAGTAGGTTATGTTTTGTTTACATCAATTTAATATAGTAATATATGTGATGCCTTTTTCAACTTGTTAAACTTCCTGCAATAGTATAAAATAAGAAAAGTTATTATGCTAAATAAAAACTTTAACTTAAGATTTTAAGGATACACAAGATATGTAATACACAGAACATTTACATGTACCCTTTTAAACATGCTGACAGGCAAAGAGGGTAATGTAGAACAATACATTTCTACCTACAAAGCAACTTTAAAAAATGAATTTATGCCATTGGTTTAACATGATGGAAAATAAACCATCTTTATTATAAAATAAAATGTATCACTTTTTGTTACCTTCTAAGTGTAAATATGTATGAATGGTGATTACTACTCAAAACAGTTGCTCAGTTTCTATTCAGTTCAAATGGCTTTTTGGAATGGTTGGCAGACATTCACATAATTTATCTTCATTTTGAGAGCATCCTTGGGCATACATATTTGAACAAGCACAACAGGTAAGATTGTGGATCTATCCATTTTGCAGATATTTCCACATGCTGTCATAATGGTAACTCAATTTTAGCCCCTTCAGCTCTGTTCAAAAAAGAATCTATCATGTGCAAGAAAGCCAGTTACCTCCCCACTGTCAGCCAATGTCTCACACTGTTTTTGAGTTAATCAATACAGCAGATGTTTTATTCATGTCTTCTTGCATATGAATATATACACTGCCTGTCACAAGTTAAGAGATACCCTGCCTACTTGGGCAAATTTGGTTATTGTTTCATTTCAATTTTCTAGCAAATTCCTACAAATTTCTCATTTTGTTAAACAGCAATATATTAAATAAAAGGATTTATGTTTCACCAAACTTTTAGACAATTAAGTGTAGTAGTTGATATTTGCTTTGCCAAGGGAGAGAGAATTTGAACTATTCCAAGATACTTTATTTGAGCTCATAGGAGCTCTTACGAAATCATAAGCTTAAGTACATAGGACTACCAGGATTCACACGGTAGCCTGTGTACCACTAAATTAAAACACATTAAAACCCACAAAACACATTCCCAAACACACAAAAACACACCAAATAAACACAATAAACCCCCAAGTACACAAAATTACCCCAACAACAATAAAAAACAACAAATAGAACGTCCCTGGTGGGAGCAGTGCATGCTGGGATGCTGTCTCTAGTGAGAGGGTTTTTCCATGACAGATGACGTTGTCACATGAAGCAGATCTGTGCTGTCTGAAGAAAAGTTCCATATAAAACATTAGTTTATATCTACTAAAATCTTACATTGATTTATTTTTATCCAGAACTTTTTGTTTTTGGTAATAAATTTTGTTTTATATGCTGCTGAAAAGAAAGCCCAGAAACGGGTAAAGAATAGCTGCATCATTGTTTTAAGTTAAAGAAAAAACAAGATCAAATCTTTTTTTATTGTATTAATAAATAAAAAAGAGAAAAAAGTTTTTCGTTTTACTGTATCAAAAACATACCAAACCGTGACACCACCGTGTCGTATCGAATCGAACCGTGATTTTTGTGAACCGTTACACCCCTAATATATGTATGAAATGAATGTTCAGCATGGTCTCACAATATACAAAAATATAACATTTATACTAATTTATTTGACACTCCTACCTCCTGCTACATATGATGTAACACCTGACCAATGTAGGTGCTGTTTAACATGAGCGTTAACACACCACATGGACATACATCATCAAAAGATGGAGCTAAATGACCCTGCGGCAACGATTCCTCTATTTCCCACACAATTGATTTATTTCACATTATTAATGAACTTTGGTGCAGTTCCACTTGTCAGGTCTGCTCTGCAGGGGTCAATAACGAGAGGAAACTTGATGTTAGTGGATCCAGCTTAAGTGATTCTGTCACGCTAATGATTCAATATATCAGGACAAATGTCAGCTGCTTATAATATGTTGATTCACCACTCCTAATCTGCATGAGAGCCGGGATCCCAGGGATCTAAGACCTTGCCAAGTCAGGAGATTTATAAAGGCTTGCTGAAAAGCCCCTATGCATTTGGTAAATATTTGATGTAACAGGTAAAGGCGACTGATACGGACTGCCTCTTAAACAATAAATAACCAGCTTCCTACTTCTCTATTCCATCAGGTCTGAGAATTTGCAATTAAAGGAACTTTTTTTCTGCATGTTGCTTGCATATCCCTGGCTTACAGCTAGTCATGTGTCTTACTGCATGATTACGGTAAACATGATCTGAGGACTACAGAAAAGAATCCTGAGAGTTAGTCTGAATCTTTTCGACATCATGCAACATCTACAGCCTTTATGTACGGACAGTTGTGCTTTTTTGGCTGCTTGTTTTGTTTGTTTGTTGTGTTTCCTTATGAATTTATTTTGTAAAATACTTAATATTCACAATGCTCAAACCCAAAGTTTTCCAGTAGAATATTTCCTAGAGCATCATACTGGTTGCCTTTTTCCACATAATGCATCCTGATGACATTTCTTCTCTAGATAAATGATTCTGCCAAGTTTACATAAAAACATGACACAGACAAGACCACTTTCTTGAACTGCACCATGGTCCAGTTCTAATGCTCAGGTGAAGACTTTACTTTAGGAGTGGGGTTAGTGTGGTCTGCGGCTACTCAGCCTCAAACACAGCAAGCTGGGTGTTTTGACAATTTTTTATCATAACCATCTATCATAAAATCTTTAAGATTTTCAGCAATTTCTGTTACTGTAGCAGTAGTACATATTTGCAAATGGAATTATGGCATTTAGCATTTTGTAAAATAAAGCCCTGCTCAAAGACATACTGTTGTATATTTAAGGACTTTTTTGGTAAGTAGTTATAATAACTTATGAAAAATAACTTTTTATTCAGTTTGAACTGTGTTTATTACATATACTCTATTTGCACAACATTTTGTGAAACTGGAGTTAATGATGATAAAAAAAAATTTCAAGTATTTTATAATTTGTAAAATGATCAACTACAGATAGTTTAGTGGGATACTTAAACATTCTGCTTGGCTGGAATGCAAAACAAGGAACAATCAATATTCTAAACACGATTTTTAAGCAATTGTGTGCTGATACCAACATGATATTATTGTGTATCCCCAATTGCTATTACTATTGTTTTTCTGCTTTTTATATATATATTTGTTATATTTTATTTAATTTTAATTGTTTATTTTCATAATCCTGTTCAGTTGAGGATTTATGTAACTATTTTATGAGGCACAGGTGTTAATGCAAGTTGGATATGTCTTTTAAAGGAAGCAGACAGGGTTTTTGACTGAGTAGCTATGGTGCCTCTCTGTTAACAACAAAGGTGACTAAATTGCTGGCTGCAGTTTTCTGGTTGGCTGCAAAAATCGGTGGGATGGATTGGCAGGAAAAGATTTAGTTGCGCATGGCAGAGGTCAGTGTATTGTGTATTCTGTGCAGTCAATAATAAAATTAGGACTTATGCTGTCTGAAAGTTAATGAGCAATCACAAGGACCTTGAAAAATCATTTGCATCCCAGCAGTGGCTGCTTGGCCTTGCTCTGAAAGGACCCAGGGGATCTAGAGTCATCGGAATGCCACCACAGACACGACACACAGTAGATAGACCTGCTCTAGTCATCCAATTGCAGAAATCCTATAAAAGCACCATGGCCTGCAATCAATGTCAAAGAAATCAAATGGTTCAGCTGCTCCATCACTGTCATTACACATAAAAGTTTGCATCTGCATCTGACACATTTAATTGGGTTAACACGGTAAATTCAGTAGGTGTTAAGAAGCCCACTAGCTCCTACTGTATCAGTCTCCAACAAAACACTCAGGCACTTTTTTCACAGTGTATCTTTAAACCAAATTTGCAATCTAAGAGATCACAGCTGTTGACTCTCTTTAAATCTCTATGTCAGTCTCACAAACACTCTCATTTTCTCTCTCGATCTTTCTTTCTTCTCTCTCTATCTTTAAATTTGCACACACAAACCATTTCATCTAATACACATGTTTTACTCATAGCAGCCACATTGTTTTTGAGAGCTATAAGACACACAACAAAAGACAGAACTTAAGTCATGCATTACCATGCTTTTCAACAGCAGAAATTTATCATCAACTGGCACACTTGAGCTAAATCCGAGTTCCCAGCTTTCAGAGAGCGCGCCTTAACGAGGGTTGCTACTGAGCCGGAACAATCGTCTGAAGGAGCAAAAGGTGAATAGTCAATCGGAATATTCAGCATGCCCTTGAAGTCAACAGCCACCTCCGTACATGCCGGAAGAATTCACTTTATCAAAAGGTTGCACCCTGCCACAGTTCGGTGATGTAATCAGGCTCACTACTTTCAAATACACAGCAATGTGGATTTAATCTGAAACTGTTTCAGCATAACATGCACTGTAATATGCTTATAGCTGGCTGTCTATCTGTCTGCAACAAGGCTGCAACACAGGCAATATCATTTCATCATAACAATTCAAGAATATATGTGCGTCTGTCTTTCCTACAGCAGTCTACTTTTCTTTCCACCACTTGTCCCCCTCTGTAGCACAGGCCATGTTCAGATGGTATTGCAGCTCAGTCCATGGCGAATTAGACGGTGGGGTATAAAACTCTAAAAGACCCCGGTCAGCTTCAGCAAAAATGCAATTTGTTCAGTACAAAATGTACCACTAAGTCTGAAACTCCTCCAAAAGAAATAATATTAACTTTCTCTGTAATTGTATCATTGGTAGCATACAGACAGAGGTACATACTGAGGTATCTGTCCATCAGGTGATACAAGTGGGTACAGAGTCAGCACTGTGAGGGACAAAGTTTATGGTAAAAAAATTTAAACCTAGAAGAAAACATAGCAGACAATTCCCAAATAATATTGTGCACTAACAATAATAAATATATTATATATAGTATATTATTTATACTATATGTATATTTTATATGTACTATATTTATTAATTTTTGAATAGATCCTCTAGCTAATTCCAGTGTAACAGACTGTAAGAGTCTGGAAAAGGTACAAATTAATGAAAAAGTTTATAAAAAGCATCATCAGAGTGGAGCAAAGAAAATAATGCAGATTGAGGTTTGTCTTTACATAAATTTGAATTTTAGTGTGTTCCTAACTCCTTATGATGCAGAAATATAGGCAGAGAGGAGAAACACATTTCATTACTTTGCTTGGTGCCATTTTGCAAGGCAATAATGGAATATCATGGCACAAAACAGATTGTTCCGCAACCTACAAAAAACAGGCCTTATTCTAATGTGCCAAGGCCACGCGACTCCCTGCTTTGTTACAATCAAGTGCAGGGGCTTTTTCCCCTCCTATTTTTAATATATCTGTATAGAGAGAAGTAGATGCTACGTTGTTCTGACAAGAGACAAATGTTTCATTCAAATGTTGCTTTCGCATATTGTGGGAGAAGTAATGAATTCTGCTGCTCCGGCAGGCCCAGTTCACAGTGTCAGGCCCGTGCAAGGTGGAACCAGGTTGCAGCAGCAAAATTAAATTTAATGTTCCGGCCGCCAACAGAAAGGTGCATAAATCACGGTTTTTGATTTGCATGGACTATGGTGAACCACCCTATTCCATGCAAAAATAAACCAAGGCTTGAATATGATGTCAGGCTGAGAACAAAGCAATCTTAAGACTCCCAATAAAAGCCAGCAAGAGGTGGGGGGACTTTAATTTCCACAGGTATTTTATTGCTCTGATGTCAAGTATATTATTAAAAATCTAGCTTACACCACCTCTTTTCAATTGAAAAAGGAACCTATTTGTTTTGTACTTTGTTAAAGAACAGCAAAAACATGACTGATGAAACCGTTTTATTAAAGTGCAGTTTTGCTTATTTTATTGTTTTCAGTGGAACATTTTAATCTGCAACTTAATGTCATGGCCCTTAATTAGACTGAAACATATTCCAAGTCTCTAGAAAAAAATATATAAGTAAGTGCGCACCAAAGTATATTTTGTCAGCTTTTCATTCACACAGCACCAAGGTAAAGCAATTACTTTAATTTGTATAAAATTTGTATAAAATAAATATCTTTATTTGGATGAATATACAGTCTTTTAAGTAGTCCCTTGTTTACTTTAATGTACGGCACATGCACAAACACACACACACACTTTTTACACTGTATACTGAGAGTTGGGAGCTCATGATTCTTTACACAGGCTCTCATTGGTGTTCCAGCACCAATCAGCTTACTGTAATTTGAAACCAGCCTTGATCAATATCTAGTGAATTAGAGTCTTGCTGATTCTCTCAATTCCCTGTTACCTCCATTTAGTTCTAATCTGATTTCCATATTTGACAGAATATCCTTTACTCATTCTTAAAATATATCACTGTAATTTAGATGTTGTAATATAGTAAACAATGCATTAGATGTGGATTTATATGAGTTATTTTAATCTTTAGGAAAAACACAAGAAATGTTGTTAAGGAATCACACATAAAAACTGCACATTAAACCAGTTCAATCGATATTTTGTTTGTCAACTTTTTACATTTGTGCCCACGGATCACTGTCTCTTTAACTCTTTCACATCTTAAAGCAAACCAGCAGTAACCGTGTCCACCCAACAAAAATCGCTCCTGAAGTTCTCACTGAGATTATGTTCCCAACATCCCAGACCTATGAACAGTTAAATACACAACTACTCATCTACAATAACTAAAGGAGGGATTTCTGAAGAGAGTAGACAGAAGACAGCATACCTGCATAAGGAAGTGTAAAGTCAAAGCTTCCAAATATTCCAGGAGTATAAAAAAAAAAGATTAAAAGATACTGAAAGATAGTCTAATGAGATGCTGATTCCACACCAAACCCTTCACCCACATAAACAACATTTACATCTATAATGTTTGGGAGACAAATTGCTTTTCACTTATGCTTAAAATTTGATAAAAAATCTACAGCTATTTCTGTACATAGCTCTAAATTAACTTAGGTCTGAAATGTTTCAGCTGAGAAAGGGGGGAAATAGTCAAATAGACTGAATATGGCACTTTTGTAATTGAGATCTTGAGAACTTTGGAGGTAAAAACAAGAAGCTTGGAAAAATGTCCCTGAACATGTTGACAGAAAAAATAAACAATTTGTGACATAGATGCTGAAAAACTGTCCTTGATGGCTATTTTGACTGAAAATTCAATAAATGAATGTGTGGTCTTATGCACAGTAACATAGTTGCCCATAAAAGGCTAAACATGTAGAGTGTATTGATGGTTTACTGCAGAGCTTCCTATTTAGATGCAGGTTATTGAAATTAAATGGAACTATTCTAAATCTTTTTTTCCTGTGCTCGCACTTTAAAGTCACTGCTCAGGCCTCATGATGAGAGAGGAGGAGTGCAGTGTCCCCCTGCAGAATTATGGGATTAGTGTTGATGCTATAGAGCGATTGCAGCATCTCCAAGTTCAGGTGTAGCGTCTCACCCCTGTAGTTAATGAGATTATCAACAATAAAGCTAATCTAAAGAAAAGTTACTCCTTTCAATGACCATGATGAAAACTCTTACCATTTTTGAACAATTTCCCAGAAAAGGATTTTTATTTTATAAGCGAGCAGGAGCCAAGCAGCCCATACAGGTGGCCATGCACTCACCCTCTGATCCCTGCTCACATCACTCTGCTCTGCAAACTCAATAAAAAAGATAGAGAGGATGATAGGCTTTTACATTAAGAGCCACATATTCTGATGAATTTTTCTTTTTCTTACAGCTGACATTTTTTACCATGATGGAATGAAAGCATGGAACACATTGAGGCAGAAATAAGGCAATTACATCATGGGAATAGTTGGTGAAGAGAACGGCACACGGATGGTGCGGTGTTTTGATGCATATTGCTACAATAAAGATGGGTAGAGTTGCCAAAATCCATTCTCAGGTAAAATTGTTCATATTTTAATTAAGTTAAATTAAACGTAGATACCTTGTAAATCTGTTTAAAGCCTCCTTCAGGTACAGTTCTCTAAAGAACTAAAGTAGAACTTTTTTAAAGCATCAAGCATCTATTAGCTTAGTACACACATGTTATTTTCTTTTCATTATACTTTTGGCCTAACGTATACTGCTAAAAACAAGATATGTTCAGTTTTTACATTTATGTTGGTTTATGTTTCCATTTTTATTATAATTCATTTTTACAACCTCTCATTTCTCCTAAACATATAGCTATTAGGACAGTTTTTTTTAAAACAGGAAGACATAAAAATGTTCTGATATATTATGTATTGTATTGTGCTTTATTAAAAAAGCAATCCAGGGCATCCTATAACTTCAACATAGATTTCAACACCGAGTGCACAGTTTTTCCTTAAAACAAAGATTCAAAACAGGATGTGTTTCATCTTATTTCATACACATAAATGATATGGATGAGGATGTGAAGGGTACATTGTGAAACTTTTATGTTTGCTCATTATGTGGGGACTTCACACATATAACTGAAATAATAAAAGGATGTAGTTCAAAAAGACATAGATGTTTTAAAAGTACCTTTAACCAGTTACTCAATTTTCCTGGAAAACTGGCTGACTAACTGGAGAAGTGTGAGTATTCTTTGTCTGGCCAAAGCTAACAGATGCCACTTTGTCGTTGTGTTCTCAATTAATGACAAAGCCTTAAATTGGAATGTACAGCTATAAACTGAGTAATTTATGCCGTTGTATTTATCGTTCAGCAGAGTACCGTGTTTCAGAGAGATTTTATGAAGAATGCTGGAATAGAGGAAGTCTCGAGCATCATGAAACAGAAAGCCCATCTGGGTGTGAGGTTGCAGTGTGAAACAGTAACTATTAATGTCCATATGGCCAAACGGAGAGGGCTATCTGCAAGGGACAGAGCTGTATAATGCCAATAGAAAATGGCTCACTGAAGTGAATGTATTAAATGGTTTATTGTTGTCATATCAAATGTATGTTGCATCATGATTTAAGGTCTCTTGAGTCCAATTAAATATTTGTTGGACCAAAGCCCAGATATGCTGTCCCTTGCTTCAAAGGATGTGATGATATGCCATCCAGAACCCGTTTAATCAAAGCATACAGGGCCTAATCATATGTATGAACTCTT
>JBBMFX010000021.1:7623768-7644129 GCA_037832545.1 Rhabdalestes septentrionalis
TATAAATATATATATATATATAGCCTCAAGGTACTTTTTGTTCTGAATGACAGCTACTTTTATGTTTGTCTATATCCTGCTTGTTTTAATTATTGTCATTTGTATAATTGTTCTGTGTGTTTGCTTGCCCACAGGTATTTGTGTGGCTAAGGCAATGTCAGGAAAAGGACCGTGTGAGAAAAACACACAGTCCTCCACAAATCAATCTTACTGCAGAGAAAGAGAGCGCCAGTGCTCATTCCTGTTGCAATGAGCCCCCAGCAAAAACAAGTAAAGCAAAAGAGAGCAAGGGAAAAAATAAATATCCCTGGATATCCATGTTGCAAATAAAAAAATAAAAGCAATCAATCATGTTTGAGGGCCTTCATTCCTGAGCTGCTCTTCTGGGCAGCTAGAGAATAAATTGGGGCAAGACCAGAATATGCAAAGTTGAGCACTCTTTGAGTAGAGTTGCTGTGTAGGGTGAGCGGATAAAGAAAGAGCACATTGGCATTCTAGTGAAAGCCATATAGGCTCGGTACATATTCACAATCACAAACAACACTAATTAATCACCTTGCCAGCTGCTATTAATCATATATTAATGAGATTGTCTCTTTGCTCTGGCCAGTCCAGCCTGCTAACCCACCCTCCCACACCAACTAAAGCATCGTTGGCCCTGGACACAGGAAACACAAAAAAGTCTCCAAGACCTGATTAATATTGCAGCACTTCTTCTTATGCAAAGCAGACTTCTTACTGAAAGAAAGTAAATAGTCAAGACATTTACACTTTGTGTATCTCATGCACCTTTCTGCTTTGGAGAACAATAAAGAGAGAATGAAGCAACGTCTCAGCAGACTTTAGAGAGAGTGCAAAGTTCTGCATTTAAAACATTTAACAGGTGATTTTGATTGAAGAGTATTCAGTTATTCAGAAGTAATTCTCAGTCCATGAACACAAATATGGCCCCATTACAAATAACTTTCATATTATATGACAGATAAAGGCATTTTTCATTTTATATGGTTATACATGCATACATGAAAAACTAATATATTTTGTGCACTATGTATACATGTAATAAATATAATTTCCAATACAGTTCTGATGCTGAATTTCTTTACCACTGACGATATAATATGTTATGAACCATGCTAATATTTTGTTTGTCAAATATGAATCATGTTTATTTCTTATAAGTATAGTATATCATTGTTTTGAATGTTTTCATGGTTTCAGAGCATTAACAGATAGAGTTACCCTACATTTAAAAAGCCTTTGCCATAGCCTTTAACAAGGAGGACAACAATTCAGAGTGCCCTGATGTGTACAAAGAAGAATAGAAACTGCAATATTGTGCACTGTAATTCTCCAGGGGGAAGATGTCTCAGACAAAGCTGCTAGACTGGCATGGCTCTATAGTTAGTTTTCTACTAATGGAGGCTCATCTGTCAACTGTCAGGAGCTTTACAATGTAGATGTCGGAGAATATTTCACTCTTTCCATATTCTACTGCCCCAGCCGCACCTCACCCTCCACTATCTGGTTATCTGTTGGCTTGAGACATACTAAAGCATATGTATAGTCAGACCAGCTGGAACTATTTGATGTACAGATTTAAAATGCCATACAAGAAGCTCATTCTAAAAGCTTCCCCATTCATTACCTCACACACTAAATCAAGTTACCATAACATCAGTATGGTTTTGAGTAACAAATGAAGTCCTATGCGTAATCTAATAAAACCATTATGTAAATGTGCGACTCCTGTGCAGTTGCTGCACTGCCAAAATTATTTAACATAAATCATTAGGACTTAAAAGACAAACCAGATGCATACATGTGCCTAAGGTCATTGCAGAGACTGCAAGACATTTTCCTCAGCCTGCGGCTGACCTGGGCACCAGCTAGGCAGAAATGTTTATCGCACTTTGGGCATTTATAAACTGAGGGAGTGCATTAAAGAGAGGAGGTGTCACTGCATGCTGATGGAAGGAGCTGCTTTGCTTTCCCAGCCTTATGCAGATGAGCAGAAGGGTCAGCCAGCCTATACACTCTCCCCTACGACCAGCACATACTAATCACACCACTGCAGCATAGCATTGAGCTGCTGACCACACACATACACACACACTGCAGAGCTATCAGTGAAGTGCAAAAAGCTTGCTGAAAACACTGACAAATTTCAAGTGGACATGACGGAAAATACCATAAATAAGCAAAAAGTTGCTTGTCATGTCTTATCAGAGTTTGCCACTTAATATGTGATCTCCAATCAGTAATAGTAAAGCTGTTTATTTCAGTAAACAAGCCTTTACAGTTACTTTATTTAACATATTTACATAATGGACAAAAAATATTTTTATAGTAATTTTATTTACCCCTTTTGCTATAGTAAAACCATCTGAGTGGCCTAAAAGTACCGGTGTAACACTCATCTGCAGGGGCTGGAAATATTACCAAAGCAAAAAAAAAAGTGGCATTGTAGTAACTATACCATAATTAGCAAGAAAACATTTAGATCCATGTTTAATGTCTTATTTCTCTTATATTTTTAGACAAACCAACATTTTATGAATGTTTCTAAAATGTGCAATCCTTGCAAGAAAACAGAAACAAAACAAAACAAAACAAAAACAAAACAAAAAACATACTAGGACATTTTCATCAATGTAAAAAGAAAATCCAGAAACAATATTTTCAGATCAGATGTCTGCCTTTGTTCTCAATAGACGATGGCTTTTATTGCTTTTTTCATCAATTTAACAATACCAGGATTCTAGCTTCATGGAGAAGACATTGCCATTTTTAATCTGTTTGGTTCACTCTCTTTTCCTACAGAGAGTAAGATGGGGCCTTCTAGCCCTCTGCATGTGGCAGTTCATAATTCCATGACTGAACCCTGCAAAGAGTTAATATACACAGGAATGCTAATGAAGTGAAACTCATGGCTCCTCCAGTGCAGGATGCCTGCTGTTTAATTACCGTTTAAAAAGTCGTTTCATAGTTGCACACAGGGAGCTGCTTTTTCAAAAGGAACAATGATGGGCCTGTTGAGAGCACAAGATTTGTCTTTCAAATCAAATTCATGATGATGCCTTTAGGGAACAGAGAAACATGTGTAAAGACTTTCTAAGCAGGGGCATGTGGGTTTCCTGTAACCTTTTCTTGTTCTCTGTCTTGCAATGATCTTTGCAGGCTATTTTTCAACCACCCCTTTTAAACAGATAAACCCTGGGCCAGAGTCAAATGTGAATGCTGGGCAAATAATAATAATGAAGCACTTAGTGGGCCATTGGCATAATCAGACCCAGCAGGATATCAGGCAAAACAGAATTCCATTTCCTCCAATGACCTCCAGACTGTGACACTTAACTGTAATAATGGTCCCCATTGCAGAGGGGATGACATAATAAACATGAGACCCTGTGGCCAGGTTTGTCAGGGAAGTGTCTTTTAACGGCAAATACACTCTCTAATTGGTTTGCCTCCCACTTGGAGAGAGGGGACATTGTCTGTAATAGCCTCCCAAAAGTAGAGGTGGGATGTGTTTCATTCGTGCTGAGGTCCGAAGTGATGGGTGCACCCGTGTCCTTCAGTGCATTATCAGAGGAGCGTCCAAAGAGGGTGACAGAGATATATCTCCTACACGTGCCCCGAGGGGGTGGTTGATGGCTTAAAAGCAAGGTAGGCACAGGAGACCCATCGACCTCTGGACAGGAGATGATGGCACGTGTGATGGAGCAGAAGAAAGGGAGGAGGGAAAGACAGAAAGAGAAAGAGAGAGGTGTAATGCATGGGGTGAATGTGTTAGAGGATCTTGTATCAAGTAGCCCTGACAGCTGATCTCTCAGTGGACCTTTGCACAATCATTGTTGCTTTAATTAAAGACCAGAGCGGAGAGGAAAGACTCTCCTTCAGGCCCACAGGGGCAGCTTTATAAAGCAGCACATCTTTGTAAACCTTGCAACTCCTTTGATTTTATTTTTGTTACATAAATCTTCCCTTTAAGCTGTGCTGAATATTTCCGGATGAATGGGCCAACAGAAAAATTCCAAAATAACTTATTGTGGGTCTCCCAAATGGTACACCTGTGTCAAATTGTTGGACTAATTTAGAAAAATTGTAAGTCTGATCCCCAGCACAACCTGAGATATCTATGACTGGGAGTCCAAGAAAGCACAACTGGCCTTGAGCTCTCTCAGTCAGCAGAATAGCTCTACTTTACTGTTAGAGAACTGGGAGTTAGCTTACCCCTCCAGCCACACTGAGATGTCCAATTATGTCCCTTTAGTAGTTTGTAAAGATGCATTGGCTGGCTTTGACATGTCCCCGTGGAAATATGTGCTGGCCTTCACCCTCTCAATGCTTTTTTTATCATGCAATTAGGGGCAGGTGTGCCAATGCGGGTGACAATTCCAAAAGTCCAGCACCATTAGAGGACCCTTTTCTTCTTCTGCTTCAAAGTGCCACACACTTGAATACCAAATAAAGGGATTTCTTCAATTATATATACTTACCAAAAACAATTTTGAAAATTTTGATATTTTGAGAGTTTCTAAAACCCCTTTCACGAGAAATGAGAAGAGATGACTTACCTCTTCAGTAGATGGCCCGTGTAGCGCGATGGGAATGCTCAGACACAGAGAGAAGCGAAGGAGCAGGTGAATCGCGCAGCTTTTATCTGTGAATGCTCTAAACAGAGTTAAGCTCCCACCTGGAACTAACATTCACTAACATACAAGCCAACAGAGATGTACTCACGCGTGTGATGGTTACCAGATCTGGTGACGGTACTCATTGACTGAGTACGGAGGAAGTTCCCGCTTCCTGTATTTTTACTGTGACACGTTGATTTCCCCTTGACCTTGACGTGTCACGTGGTCTTGTATGTGACAACCACTGTCTTTTTTACTTTGACTTTTTATGCCAAACTAACGAGGTTAAAATATTCAACACAACAAGTTTTACACCAAGCGACTGAATGAAATATGGGATATTTGCTTTTAATTTGGGTCTTCCCATCTATCTGTATATAATGGCTATGGCTGTAACGATATACAATACAAAACTGAAACCATGTGAAGGGGGTGAATCGCGACACAAACACACTCCTTCCAACTCTTTCCCATATCCATTTTCCACCCAGAAACATACGTTTTTCACCTTAATATGTAAAGTTTAAAGTATGACACTGGGCTAAAAAGCTGGTTGGGTTGAGATAAAACTGTCTCTGTGTAATTGTTTTTATTTTGTTTTGAGCAGTGGCAGAGCCAGAGTGTTGTCCAGGGATTGGTCACCCCGGGTACCACCCCAAAATTTTATTTGCTACCGGCGGTTCCTGATGCTGTTGGCTTTCAGACTGTTTCTATTGTTATTCTTTACAATTTTTTTAAGGTTGGGCATTGCAATAAGCATTTCACGACATATTGTGTATGTCACTGTATGTGACAAAAAAACCCTGAATCTGAATTTGGCCGGAGCGCGGCTACGGTGGTCTCTGTGATGTCACGGGTCCCGGTCTCCAGTGGTCCACCTCTCAGGGTGTTTTCACTTATGTGGTTCGGTTAATTTGGTCCGGACCAAGGGCAACAAATTATACACTGTAGAATTTTTCTGCAGTTCTGGGTCCTTTTCACACAACACTTGAGTACTCTGGTCCGGACCACTTGAAACAAACCATAATGCAGTCACATGAAAACATATACATCACTTGTGGGCCATATTTGCCACCGAATGAATTTCCTAAACTGTATTTTGATTGGTCAGAATTTCTATGCCTTAAGCCTGCACTGTTCTACTGATCTATAAAACCCCCTTTCCCTGAGCTGATTGCTAAATAAGCTAAATATTGCTGTGTTCTTTAGAGTTTTTGAAAGTTGGGACCTAATATGGTCATCGGACCAAATTTGGATGAGGCTCTGCCCCTCCTCTGTCTGTCCGTGAGCTCCTTCAGGCTAAGAGCTAACTGTAAACAAATCCCATAATGCACAGCGCAGCTGACTACAGCAACTGGATAAGTGCAAGAAGGCGCAGTAATTTTTGCAGTTGGGTCTGTTGTGTTCTCACCACAAACGAACTGCTCCAGGGTTCGATTGAAAGTGTACTGATACCACCTCTTCTAGGAGGTCTTGGTACGCTTTTTTGGTCTGCTTTTGGTGCAGACTCGGGTGCGATTGTTGCATTCACACATGCCCAAACAAACTGCATCAACTCGGAAAACGAACTTTAGTACGATTCAACCAAACTAAATGGGACATGTGAGAAAGCACCCTTAGATGATCAAAAGCTGCGCGCCCCCCTGGCCCGAGCAGTGTCTGCCTTTAACCTGCATGGTGTGTGTGCGTGCATGTGTGAGAGAGCATGAACAATGTCGACCTTCCCCCTGTGTTGTCTGTGTGGGTGTGTGTGTGTGGGCATGATCCCTCAACATGGATGAATTCGTGAAACGTTTGGCCAGTTCTCATCAGAACCTCAGACTGTTGTTTTAAACATACCTGGGATAAGATAGTAACTGTGTTCTTATTTTTCTTTTCAAATCCAGTTCTGTTTGATATCTGCTATGTATAATTGCAGAATTTTTTGTTAGGTTGTTCTATTCTTTATGCTTTTTGATGTTCTTTATTTTTTTGATGAGCATTGTTTTTCCCAATAAAACATTTGAATTCCTTCATTTATTATTTCAACTTTGAGTACAGTGTGTGTGTGGACCCCCTGGAATAGCAGTAGCCCCAACCCCCCCGAACTCGACTTCTCGATTTCTCTCAGTATGAATGAAAAGGAAGCAGTATTGAAGCGAATATTGGTTTATAATTTTGTGGTACAGATAAGGTGTCTCCAAACAAAATGGCCCCTCATAACTTTTCCTCTCCTCCACCACAAATGGATCACGATATGAACCGAATCATGAGTCAAAAATCATGAAACAAATCGAATCGTGGGTTTTGTGTGTCGTTACAGCTCTAATTATGGCACATATATTACTTACCTTGAAATCTGTTACAGCACTAAATAAACATTGTACGAGACTGATGTTCATACATTTTTGTCTGTCTTTCTGCTATATTATGTGGTATATCAGCCCCTGTCTATTTAACGCCTGTATGGCATTTTGGCCCAAGATGTTCTGATTAAAAGGCTAAAAAGAAGACAGCATTGCTAAAGTAGTGGTACATTATTTGTGTATGCATGTAAAAATTCATGTGTTCTTATAATTATGCATGCTATGATAGTGCGGTTAAGACCTGCAAAGCTCGCCTCAGCCTGAGCTTCCTCGCTGTGGAGGAATGACTCAGTCTGAGCAAGCATGTTTGTGGAGCGGTCAAAAGAAGCTCGTAGCTGTGTGGTAATGTCAACGCTAATGTTATGATTAGATGTGCTCAGGGCCTTTGATGACACGGTTAATGAGAAGTCTTGGGGTCCAGCCCAGCAGGGTGAAGCTGAGACCTCCCACATCAAACACTCACACTGCTGGCCTGCCATCCACCCACATCTTGCATCTCAGTGGACTTCTGTGGAAAAAATGGTATTTCTCTGGAGAAATTCCTCCATCCCCAAAGCCTGTTAGTCCTCTTTTGTTAGGGGATTCATACCACTAGGGGACTCATAGATCTACCACAAAAACCACAAGTGCATAGCTGGAGCTGTGCACCACATAGTTAAGTAAGCACAAAATGCTGAGAAATGAAGATCAGAGTGAAAGTGACCTGTCCATGCTCTCCACCCAGAAATGCATTCTGTTGCTAGGTTGGACAATTTTCACTGGTGACAATCCCATTTTGTTCAGCAGGGAATTTGTTTCGGACAATTAACAAAATTTCAGAAGTATTATTCATTTGACTTTGAATAAAAAAAACACAGTTGTGACTGAAGATGAAAGTGATTTTATCTCTGTTCTAGACAGGGGCTTCGGAAGCACCTTTTATGTGAGGGGGGCGCGTGAGGGCTGGGTTTGTGCATGGGGTGGGGTTTTGGGTGTTTGCGGGATTTGGGTGGGGCGAAGTTGCTGCGTGCCTGCAAATCTCGTCCTTTTAGGGGGTGGAGGTGTTTGGAAAGCCCTGTCACTTGCACGTTGAATCTTGATCTTTCGCGAAAGAATCCACTCTACTAAATCGATAGAAGAACACGCACCACGGAAATCAGCTCAGATTTTCCAGCGGTGTGCGTTCAATCGGTTTAGTGGAGTGGATTCTTTAGCGAAAGAATCCAAATTCTAAAGCGCAGGTAAACTGATTATTTATCTGAAATGTTTGGGGGTGGGGGGGGGCGGGGTCCAAACAAATAATTATGAAACGAGAAGGGGACACGTCCCCCTCTGGTTGAATGGTGACAATGCCCATGGTTCTAGCCAACTTAGAAATATATCAATAATAAATTATTAGAATCATAACAAAAAAAAACTACCCTTTAAAAAAATGAATTAAACTTTAATTTTTTTCATGAAAGCCTTCTAAGATGAATGCTAAAGAACACATAGTACAGAGTTTAGGGTAAGTTAATGATATTTCTATTAATCACACTGTAATATGTTTGGCTCCTAGCAGCAGCAGTGATGGTCCCAGCCTGTGAGAGAATTGGGCAGCCTCAGGGGACTGGTTAGGAAAGAAAGTGAGTTTGACTGTCAGTGGGATGTGTGTCTTGCACGTCCCCTCATGGAGCAGTTCACCTCCTGGGATGCACTAAGCTCCACATAGGGATTCATAGCGTCCAGGGCTACAAAGTCAAGGAGCTCAAATAATGAGAAAGGACATGGAGGGAAGAGGACAGATGCCTGAGCCAGCCACCATCTAAGCCCTTGATCAGCCCCCACAGATAAGCATCTTATGTCACTCTACAACACATCCAGGCTAGACCGTTCATAGCTAAAGTTCACATACACAAACACATACAAAGGCACACTGTATTGTATGCTTATGTTACTTTCACATAATAAAACATATTGCACAAACACAGTTTTATTGCACTAATTCAATATGTTTTATTCATTTGAATTAAGTAAATTCAGTGAATTGCTTTGTTAAGGGCAATTACACACGTTTGTATGCAACAAAAGCATGACAGTAACATATATGTGGGTACACATATACATTGCACACACACACACACATACACACACACACACACACACACACACAAACACACAAACACACACAAAGTACAAAAACATCATGGACTTCTGTTGTGTCTTCTTTTTTACATTCTCTTCTAAAAAGTTTACTCAGCTTTGGAAACACATCTCGCAGATGGTCAGTTTATTCGGGAACAAGCCGAAGTCTCATAAGGAAAATATTATTGCTGGCCTGACCTTTGTTTGAAAGTGCTCCCATAGAGTGTTTTGGTGATTCCTGTAGAAATAACCCCCCAGAGAAATTATCGATCTCATCAAAGTGGACCCCTGAGCTTCACAAACCACAAAGACTAAGCATGACAGTACGCTTCATTATCTGTCTGTACTGATAACAACCAGCTAAATCATCCACATGTTGGGGAAAGCAGACCTAATAAGCAAACACAAATAAACATCTCTATAAAATTTACAGTGCCAACAAATGCACTGAGGTTAACTCAGTGCCATCGAGAGATGTCTAAATAGTTCCCTCTGAGGATCAAGAATTCTAGTTCAGAATTTAATCACTGCTTTCCAGTAAACCTGCAATGATTCACATACCACAATTTTATACAATGTCCTATAGTAAAGAAAATATCCTTTCAGCCCTGTGGAAGCTTTGTCCTAAAGTACAAATGTGTACATGTTTTGGCCTTAGAATATAAACGAACTGTCCTATTTGAGGACATGAAAGAGCGTGTTATGTTTGTTCAGAGAAGAAAATGTTCACTTGTGTTTGCTTAAGGCTCTGCTCAAGTGATGAACATCCGCTCACAAATTTACATCAAAGCAAGTTTTTAGATCGAGGGGCTTGGGAAATATATTTGATTACTCCAGTGTGACAATCCTCTCCACCCCAGAAACCAAGGCTGCTGTGTGTGTGTGTGTGTGTGTGTGTGTGTGTGTGTGTGTGTGTGTGTGTGTATTTGTTGCTGAAGTTCTAATTGGCTGTCATCATTTATTACTACCACACTTTGGTTCTCATGTGTGACTAGCAGAGCGACAGAGTGCTTTTATGATTTTCTCTGTAACATCTATGGTGGCGACTGCTAGCTGAGATTACATGATTGATCCATCTTTGCACTGTGTCATTCCAGGGCTGGAGCCCTGAGCATGAGAGATTGTGAGATGCTTTCCAAATGTTCCAGAAGGAAGGAGTCATTTTGTGCTGTCTGTGAGTCTGGAGGAACTACATGGCGTGTTTTTAAAATAATCTAAAAAAGAATTATCAGTTCAATCATGCCTATCACAGTTTGTGTGGTGAATATTTATCAGGCACAAAATATCCAGTCCCTATAATAACATAACCTACCATCTGTCTAAAATGGCAGCAGTGATATTTTGTAAATCATTTTAGACCATTCATTTGTCATACATTCAAACAGGAACGATTATATCACAAAGTTCTTACAATGACATGAATGATACAAGCAGTTTTATAGTACATTATGTATATAATCTTTTTCATGGCATCTTTTTCATGCATTTCAGTACACATTTATTAATATGAAAATTAACATCAATATGTGTAAAAATGATTTACGTATATACGTATTCAAATGTACATTATTCTACATTCAGCATTTTACCTTATATGACATTACCTTATATTACGTTGTATCTGTGTTATTTTCTAATTCTTAAAATGTTAAATGCATCAAGTCCTTTTCAGTTAAAAAAAACAAATACATTAATGTTAGACACGACAGCCATTATACATATTTTCACATGAGTTTTTGATTTTATAAAATGTGATTTATATTACCCTCTATATTTGTATTAATATTAGTAATAGCAGTACTAAAATAGTAGAAGAAGCTGCTGAGAGTAATCTTGCTCATAGTGACTAGAGAAATTGTGAAGAGGATGTTGGAGGAATTGTAGAGCAGGTTACTCTTATAGGTATGAATCTGCACTCATCCTATAATATAAATTGCTCTCTTATGGATAAAAGGAAAGTTGAATATATATAAGGGACTTTATAAGGGAAAGCTAAATATATTAGGGATTTCAGAGAGATTGTGCTGTTTTGTTAAATATCCTATAGAGGGCAGTGTAAGAAGTTAGTTGATGGGATGGTGGATTCGTAGATCTCAGAGACTCTCAGGCATGCCACACAAGCCAGCATCAAGTTATATCATAACACTGTTATTTTGACCTAATTTGGCCAAACTACATACATTGAAAAACATTAATGAACACTCTGGTCAGAAAAAGAGATTATAGCTCTAAATCATTATTTAACTTAAAATTCGTCAAACAGCAGAAGTTAAAATGCTTGAAATGTTGAAAGTCCTAACACATTACCTGCAAGGATTTCCTACATTATCTTAAATCTTACAGATCAAACAAACAGCCATTCAATAAATGACACAAACACTATTATCCTTTCTTTTATTATATTGGCTAACATGAATACAATGATATATGATATGAGGTATATGTATTATATTAAATACCTTTGTGATTTGTATTGTGTTAACAATATTTTTATTTTGTTTCAAAATTGCTTAGTATAGTCACAGTCTTTCCAGACAATTCCAGTAAGTTATGAAATTCTTTGCACTTCAAGTAAGTTTTTTTCCTTTTTTGACTAGCATTAAATTTATTGAACGGAGTTGTTTTTATTTGGTGTTTATTATTATTAATATTTGTTTTTTGTTTTTTGTTATTTTGCGTGTTTATTTATTTTTGTTTCCTGTTCATTGTTTGTCACTGAGCCTCTTAGCCAAAAATATACATTAAACACTTAATGAAATAAAAAAATATGCATAATAATATTTTAAATGATATTCAAGATGTACTGTAGAGCCTCTACCAGGGACAAAGCACTGATTCTATTTTTTAGGTAAATGGATTGCCTCAAACATTTATTTAATCTAAAAATGATTTACACTTGAATATCATATATTCAGTATGAAATATGTATATGCGCTACATATTGTAAAATATTTAATAGATCTAATTCTGAACACCACTCCCAAAAGCACCTTCTGTGAAAAATAACCAGCTGTTGGCAGCATTTCTGCTGCATATAGACATCGCGGGGGCCTATTAACCTCCATTTAAATTCTCTTTACCCTCCCCTTTCAAAAGGCTCATCCAATTGATTTAACTTCCATGAATGCATTGCTTACCCTGCGTGGTTAAATAAATGGCTAACAGTTTAAGACTTAATTGATTTTTCCACCCCCACCCCCACCCCCAGCTCCTTAGTAAGGTGGTATTGTATGTAAATCCTATTTCAGAAATGTAATAAATTAATTAAAATGCAAGGTGACTTATATGAGTTTAAGTGTCTGACCAGAACAAGACTTAAGTATAATTAGTTGAATGTTTGGACTAATGATATTAGGTGCGATCCATCAGGGGGAACTGGGTGGCGTTTCTAGGGGAGGGTGTTTGAATGGGCAGAAGGGGATATGTATGGGGAGGGAGAGCAGCTGCTGTGCCATGGGTTGACTTAACCTCTGTCACTTTGATGGCCTTTGTGTTCACTGCCAACCCAAAGGAATAGCAGATGTCTCTGAGCCCCCGTCCACACCCCTATAGGCCTGAAGTACACCCAGACACACACATACACACCACACACACTCACACATACAGACATGCACACAATCACACAATTATTCACTAGTGACACATTAGAAAACTCAACCAAAGAGAGAGAGAGAAAGAGAGGAGGTAAGAAATGCAGAATGAGAGAGAGAGAGAGGCCTGTTCAGGCCGGTTAGAAAGCAGAGTGAGCTAGGTCCATCGATATAGCCCTTTAAATGAAGTCTGGGTCTCTAGAGCCCACAGACATTGTATGTTATTTCTTTGGCTGAATTAAGAGTGTGTAATGAATAGGGCACATTAAACCACCCTCCCTGCTGCTCCTCCTTCTCCCACCCTTCCTCCCCCACATCCATCAGCAAAAGAGAATCCCACTCTAATGAATGTTAACTAGTCATGAAATGATCAGATCTAAACAGTGGCTGGGCCGCAAGCCAAGTTTCAGTTCGCCTTGAGAACCACTCAACCACTGGAAACATTTTAAAAAACAATCTATATATACTTTCAAAGGTACATTTGTTACAAATATGTCCTATTTTGTATCTTATATATGTTTTTCCCAGAAGAAAGAGAATGTGCGTATTTGTTCTTAGCTTAATGTTTTAAAGCAGAAACGTGAAATAGAAAAGCTGGAGTTTGGCATCGGTGCAAATGCTATATATAAATGAAATATGACAGAATTTATTTTCCTAACTAAAGGAATTGAAGGCATACTGCTGAGGAATAAACACCCCAGGGACAATTTTGTACATTTTCTATGAAAGTGTCTAAACAGGCTGAACAGTAACATGTGCCAGATCTCAGCACACATGCTTCTAGATGCTCCTTGGTTTAAATGTACAGTTCACAGAGAAAGGATTTCCAACATCCTTTTTACAAAATTGGTTCTCTAAAGAACCATGTATTAAAAGTTCTTTAGGGAACCCAAATGCATTATTTTATGGCTTTACTTTTCTTAGTGAACAGACGTCCTACCTACTAACCTACTGAATACCCAGGCTCAATATTAGAACCTTTTTTTTGCCTAAAGGACATTTATGTTTCTTTAAAAAAACTTTTTGTGGATGAAAACCATTTTTACACATGTGTACTTGTTCTGTGGTTGTACCAACAATTATTGAGGAACCTTTATTTGTGAGCCTACACTAGTACTGAAGTTCTTGAGAATGTTGGAGAATTTGAAAAAAAAAAATTTTGAGGACATCTGAATAGTTCGATTGAACATGGTCGCCAAATCATTTTGATGGTGTTTCAGAAGAGACTTTTCATTGTGGTGATCTGTAGAGAGATCTAATCATTCAGCTCGGCTGGGACAGTACGAACTTATGAACCCCAGTGTACCTGACTCCACAGCCCTCTTGGGTGGTCTTGACTCAAGGAGAGGGGTGTGCACAGTGGTTGGTGCTAAGACAAAGGGGAGGGAATCATTCATTAAGCTAATTAGCTTTACAGTAAAGACATTTGAACAGCTTTGACACTCACTTCTGTCTTTCTCTTTCACATGGTCCCTCTGACAGGCAGGAAATGTCATTTGCATTGTTTCCTGTGTGACACACTTACTCAGGGATAGGCACTATAGCTTCTGCTCTTGGGCTCTCTCTTTATTCTCTCTGGTGCCGTCCCCATGCTCTCTCAATCAGGAATGCTGTGGATTGAGTGTGCTGGCTGCCCAGTGGCTTGTAAATGATTTCTGCTGAAGAGGACTGCAATTATAATTTGTAACTCTGACAGCTATAATAGATTCCATTGTGAAGTGCAATGTCCCACACTTGCCATCTGAAACTCAGGGAATCCAGCCCTTTAAAGCTTACATTAAGCACTTAGATGTTAATTCTGTTTTATCGCTACAAGAGGGAGCTACAAGATCTGCATTGTTAGTCATTTATAAACTTTATTTTTAGAACCACAATCAAGACCTATTTGGATTTCCAACTACCTTCGCTGTAATCTCATGAAAGCTTATATTCATTTTATACTTGTAAAGAAAGCATTCAAATGTCACTTCTGTTTTATTGCCATTACATTTTACCGATTAACTCATTTGACTATTTTTCAGTTATAAGAACCAGTCAAACCAGTCATGGATTTTGAAAGGAACCAAGAACAATTATTTTAAGGTATTCCTCCAATGGAGTCTTTTTCAGTTTTATTAACAATAACAACACTAATAATGTTCACCAAATCAAATAAATCAAAATACCTAGAATTTACTGTGTTTGTAAGTCTAGTATTCACTAGGGCACTGAAAAAATCTGCATTGACACAGCAGTGCGACATGTGACAAAATCCTGATAAATTATCTGGCTGCCACCTTTGATTAATAGTGGCTTTAACATAAGAGTTAAATGTAATTATAAAAAGAGCCCATCATTCACTTTTCATACAGTCTCCTCATAAAATTAGTCAGGACATAAATCATCATAAGAAACCCATTTTGAATTGATATCAATTACTTTTCTCAGGAGGCAGAGGTACACAAATATATACAGAGTAAAACTGAGTCATAGATTAGAGAACATCATTGATATGTTGCTATTATTCTGTATCTCTAAATTATCTAGATATTATGTATCTAGACACGAAAAGCCTAAAATAAATGACATTTTTTTTAAAATCAGGAACTATACAGCATTAACATTATTAACAGGTTCATAAGAGTATATCCACTTTTAAATGCTCAGGGAGGACTCGGTGGTTTGCTGAAGGAAACGGGCAGGGCATTTTGCTAAAGTGGCGCTATAAAACTGACCCAGTAAAAGGGTTGCAGATCAGGTCACTCTGAATGGATTAAACACTTTTTTTTCATTGTCTCTTTAAGCATAAAAAAACAAACAAAAAACAACTATAATAATTATTACATTCATAAAACTATACTTTTTATACAATTAATGCTGCAGTTATATAACACTTTGTTTGCAGTCAAGCATGTGTGAATGCAGAAACTTTCAGGCAAGTGTCTCTTCCACTCATTCACACCTGCAGCTGGATAGGATAAGGATTTGATGAGGATTCCACATGTCAAACCCACACTCCGTGACCCCATGAATTTATACAAGGATTCTCCCATGAAAATGAAACCTCCTTAATGGTAACAGGACCTTGCTGTTTAGTGTATGACTCAGTTGGATGCAAGGGATATCTCAGTGCTTTGACACCTCATTAAAATAGCAGCCACACTCACAGCAGTAAACTCCACAGTTTGTGTTAGGTGATAAGGCTCAATCGGCTGGAACAGCTTAAAATGAATATCTTAACTACTTGAACTAATATTATTGCAAGGCATTATTGTTACATGACAAGTTGGTTATGGAAGAAGTAATGCATTGTCAGCGTCCATTGCCTGCCAGCACACCATCAGTGTTAATATTAAAATACCTGCCTAATATTGTGAAGGTAGCCCTCATGCTGCCAAAGCAGCTCTGACCAATCGAGACATGATTACACCAGACCTCTGAAAGTGGCCTGTGGTATCTGGGACCAAGACACTATCAGCAGTCCTGTTAGTTGCAGGTTGGGGCCTACATGGACCAAATTGTGCAGCACATCCCAAAGATAAGAGTGAGATGTGAGAATCTGAAGGACAAGTCTACCTTGAATTCTTTGTCATGTTCCTCAAACCATTACTAAAAAAATTTTGCAAATTAGAAGGATGCATTATCCTGCTGGCTTTAGGGAATACTTTTACTCGGAGGGGTGGAATCCATACACAGCAAGCAGTAATGACATGTTCTAATGTCTGTCTATCATAGTCAACATCAACAATACCAGCAATACCAGCAATTTGTGCTACAACAGGTCTTCAGGTGGGTTGGCCCAGATAGATCTCATGTACATTAATCTGTAGTTGGGCACTCCTGACCCTATCAATGTTTCATCGGTTAGCCGGTTGAAATTGACACACTGAATAAAAATTATGGCATGTACAAAAGTTAAGGGATATTTAATATATAGTTTCTAATTCAGTATAAAATTGAAATGTTCCATATTTTTGTGTGCTACATATTTTCACTGAGAAAACACAGTTTGACTAGGGATATGCAAATGTTTTCGCTCAGTTGTACTTGTGAGTTTACATTATACACTAACAGAATTTAGAAAAGACTCACAGAAAGTGAAATGTCTCAATTAGGTTACAATATACAAATCTGGAGAGCTTGAGAATTAATTGCCTAAGAGCTCATTAAGCATTCCATCTGGGCAATTAGATTCCTTTTAGTGTGACAGAATAAATGACTTCCCGGTAATAGGAGTCAGTGGCCAGCTAGCACCTGAAGTGAACTACATTGCCTCATTATAATAAATGCATCTAATAAAAATGAAATGGAACATGAATTAGCTAGGTGGTTTGATTGTTAACTTAGATGTGTTCCTTTGACTTCTTTATCCATTCACTCTGTTAAATTAATTAAATCTTGGGTCTCTGAATTAGATTAAGAAGAACACTGACATTTGTTAAGATGCCTGTTAAGAACACACAAATATTGGACATTTGTTGCAAGTCATGTTGCTGCAATAAACCATTAAAATATCCCTCTTGTGTGAGAGATTTATGTTTGTACATATACGCATATCCTGACTTTCTACCCAAAGATTCCATTTGTACTTGTTACAAAAGACAGATGAATGATGGGCAGACATGCAGATAATACAAAGAGATAATCTGGTTTAATAAATGCCCAATGAAGACCAGCATATTATGGCTGAGAATAGAAGATTTCTTTCTCTTTTACCTTGAACTATGTAAAAGAACATGTGGTTGAAGCATTTTCCAGTGAATTGATAGTGAACTGATTTATGGCCCTTATTGCATGGTATAATTAATTTTATGCATATGACTTCCGTTACAATTACTATGTGGGCCGATTGGAGAAGTTCACTGCTTATATGAAGCCATCAATAATTGTGAATTCATCACTGAGAGGCCTGAATGTCGCCATGGAGAAGGAATGGGAGGAAAAAATCCTTTTTCAGGACATAAAAGAATCAGTTAAAGGGCAATTGTCTTGGGTTGACTAAATCCCTTAATGAAGTGAGCATCACAAATTTGAAGGACGTTTAAAGTGTGTGTGTATGTGTATGTGTGTGTGTGTGTGTGTGTGTGTGTGTGTCTGTGTGAGTATATTTCATCTTTTCACAAGCTTTAACAGAAAATCTAATTTCATGGAATTTTTAAATGTATTAGCTTGCTTGTAAAATGTTAGTATGTAGTTTAGTATGTCAACATTGTTTCAAAGTAAGCTATTTCATCCCTTGTCCATAATATCCTTGCATGGAAACCAACCTGCAAAACTAAATCTGTTGGCGGTTAACACTTTAGTAATGTCACAAAAAACACAAATCCACACCTTCAGTCAACAGCAGTTTAGCTGGTCATGGTGAACTTTTAGGCAATATTTTTACAGGGCCTAAAACAATTATGAATGAATGGAATTAACAACCTATTAAATGAATTCAAAAGGAAATTTTCTGGTCAAATGAATTATGAACTAAGATTTTTTGGTCCAGTAAACCACACACATATTATAAGAGTTTTTCAGGGAAAATGCAATACAAAAAGCATAAAAACAGATGTGGCCCTGTTAATATCATTTCTTTGATTCTAATTATGAGGTTAACTGCATGACTATTACATAAAGTAGCAAAGTCTGGGAAAATGCGCTCCCATTCTGTGAGATAAAGCAAGAGAGGCAGGAGGGGAAAGACAGGGCTGTAGAGAGAGTGGACAGGTGAGAGTGATGCTTTGAGTTTCCCCATCAGGTGTGTGTCAGCCACACTGGGCAGATGATTGGAGTTGAAGCACATCACCCACACAACTGAAGTAGCCCGGTCAGGACCAATTCTGGGCTTGTTTTACTAAGTGACTGATGACCAAACTGGGGTCAGGAGTAATGAACACTACTGATAGCACAGCAAGAAACTGGAAGGCACTGTGAGAGGTACCTGGGACAGGACCAAGAAAGATATCTGACCAGATCTGTCCATGGGGAGACATCTCAGAAGGGACAAAAGGGACAAAGGTGTGACAGAAGCTCACTCTGACACCAGCAGTAGATTCAGAGAGATCTATTAAGCTCTTGGGTACAGGGCGGGCTGACGTGAATGACGCACACATGAAGTCACACCGACAAGCCTGGAAACACTTGTTTAAACTCAATAAGTCACAATAAGGATATAAATCATTCGCTCTTCAGAAATTCATTAAAATCTAATTTCCTCATTGTTTAACATCACAGTGAGCAAACACTGTGTACTTTGTAATATTTCAAGAATTTGTAAAATGTTTAGCATATAATAGTTTTTTTAATCAGTACATCAGTTTTTATCTTCCTTATATATATATAAAATATAAAATCTACTAATTTCTGGGATTAATAAGATAAGATAAAGATAAGACAACACATTATTAGTCCCAGAAGTGGGAAATAAGACAAGAAATGTTTGGATGCTTATTCTACTTAAGTTCACAGTGAATATTTGGATTTTTTTTTTTTCTTTTGTGACATGTGTGTTTCAATTTGTGATATTTGTGTGTGTTTCTGAAACAAAAACCACTCTAATTTTTTTTCACGTGACCATTGTGAAAAATGAGTTTGTTACTGTGCTTTTGGGAGTGATGTATGCAAATGACCATTGTTTAGCTGCCCAGACCAAAAACAGAAATGCAAATAGCCAGAGCTAAATTTGCAAATATACATTATCCATTAAATGATCAGTTATTATGGGTGAGTAATGTGTGAAAATATTA
This sequence comes from Rhabdalestes septentrionalis, assembly GCA_037832545.1. Taxonomy (NCBI): domain Eukaryota; kingdom Metazoa; phylum Chordata; class Actinopteri; order Characiformes; family Alestidae; genus Rhabdalestes; species Rhabdalestes septentrionalis. Next base: position 7,643,157 of record JBBMFX010000021.1, read on the forward strand.
TACTATAAACTTTTTTGACATGTCGTGTGTATATGAGGGTACATTTTATATTGTATGTTGTTATATTTAGTCATTTAACAATATGTGCTTGTTGGAACACAGCTTATTAAAACGTATTTATTATTTAATACGTTTGTGTGCAAATTTCATGAAATATTGAATAACACACATAAAAATATTTTTAAAAAGTATTTTGGTTAACAAGTTTGGTTTGAAATGTTTAGATCCATATCAAATAACAAAAATTTACTAAAGCATGTAAAGCTGTTTCATTTCTGTGAAACACTGGTAATGTTTACATCCTAACAAAACCATGAGGAACATTTAAATTACAGTGAACTGGGCCCTTTAATCTAAATATATGTTTACAAATCTCATATCATATATTTCATTATGCGCACACTACTCCCGCTTATGAACTGCAGTCGCCCCTCATGTAGCTTACGCTCAGCCAAAATGAGATACTCATACCACTTAGATCTGATGTGTAAACAAAGCTTCTGCTTGACATATGCCATCATCATGTCTATCAAATGTAATTGAAAACCCTTAAGACCCTTTCTGTGCACATCACCCTTGTATGTCTGTAAAACAGTGACATATAGCGTTTACCAATACATTAATGTCAACACATCAGCATGTCATTGAAAAGCAGTCTCTGCCAGCTTCCAGGCCTCGACTCAGAGATCTATATTAAAGTGAAATGAATGCAGAAGAACCCGCCTGTTAGATGTATGACCTCCGCCAGAGAACACATTTTGACTGAATTGATCCGGATGATATGAATAATTTAGGAGACACTAAAGGAGGCAATATAAATGCACACATATATTCTAATCTTTCAAGCAGTGTTCCGTAAATTCTCTGTTTTCAGTTCCCTCCATCTTACGGGCGTGGAGCGCACGTTGGCTGCCCCGGGGCTAAATTAATCCCGAAATGTATCCTCTCCTCTATTCCACATTCAAAGTTATTC
>JBBMFX010000021.1:7665050-7680050 GCA_037832545.1 Rhabdalestes septentrionalis
TTTTCTTTTTCTTTTTCATTATTATTTTTTTAATTTGTGGTATTATTTTTTGGTAGGTATTTGTATGCTCATTTCAAGGTATTTTTATCTAATACATTTTGAACATGGACCCTCAGCTTACACAAAGAGAAATGTTGGTTTTTCAGGTTTGGCTGAGCTGGGAGCCTTTCAGGAATCTCACTGTTACATTAACTACTAAATGATTATGATGAAATTAACAATGACCACACATGTTTTTTTCTGTGTGTGTGTTTGTGTATGGCTGTGTGGCATTTGGTTATGTTGCAGTCAGGTGGAAGACTTGGTTTATTCCAAAATTATTCATTTATATTTATTTAAACCAAATATTTCATATTATTTTCTAAATGACTTTAGAAAAACCTAGAAATCAGATTGGGCTGACATTTAAGCTAAACAACTTAATTCTTAGATTGGACACCCTCCATTTGTGGGTGGAAATCTAACTGGGAATCCAGCTGTACATTTGTACTGTTGACGAGTAATGTAGGTTTTTTATTTCTATTTTTTTTTGTTTGTTCACATATGTGTCAATGGCATGTATAATTTCAAGAGAAAACTAGAAAAGAAAATGAACAAAAAAAATCAATCCCTTTTCAATTTATTTGAGTTCTGCAAATCAGCACCAACTGTTACTGAACATACATTGCACTTGTTTTCTTTTGCAACTGAGTCTAGTAAAATATAAGCTATTAACAAGGCTGATAATACACACAAAAAAGTTAATTTAGTTCAGAAGAAGAGATTTCAAAATCAGTTTTAATAATATTTTTGTCATTTTAGACTTTTAAACTATTGACTTTTTCCTCACGAAATCTTCATGCAACATGAAGGAATGATAACAATAACCTACTTTCTCTGTAATAGTAACATTAAATACAAGTCAATGCCTCATAATTTAAATATGGACCATTACACCGGCCCATTCATTATGAAATGTGGAATCAATAAAAACTTAATACTTAAGCAAATGTTACATTGTTTTATACAAGATTAACTATGATTCAGAAATGTTTAGAAATGAAACATTAAAATGGAATTTGATCTCTTTGCTGAGAAAATTTCTGGCATGTCAGACAAAAAACAAGGCCAGTGGCAAGAGTGGCAGCAACACACTCTACCAGAACATGATGAGACAATAACCAGTACAACAGTGTGAGGAGCCGTGAGATTGCTAGATGTGACCTAAATGGGCAGACATTTTCAGGAGCTGATTTGAAGCAGTGTCTCTGGTGACAGAGTGCTGTCTCCTTCGCGCTTTCGTATAAATGGCTATACTGTCAGGGGGGAATGAGTGGAATAAACTTCACTCTCCAATCCCCAGGCCCATTTAAACAGCAGATGAAAAAGTGGATGGACAGGCAATACATGTTACTCCTCCTTCATTCAGCTCTCGGCAACTGATAAACAAAACAGCAAATATCCAGTGCATTTTTGACAGCCACTTTTCACCTGTCACTGCACATAAAGAGACCAACATGGATTTCAGTGACACACATGCTCGCACACTTCTTTCTCTATCTCTATTCCTGACAACAGGCTCCTCAATGAGGCTTTACTTTTCATTTGGCATAGTGTCTGTTTCTATGCAATTTTCTTTCTTTCTGTCTTTCTCTCTTAAACCCACAAACATGCAGTAATCATTCCAGTGAGCTGCTGAGAATAATTATTGCATTATAGGAGCAGCAATCATTATTTAGAACATGATTAAACATGTCTCCATCTATTGACTTAGGGGCCTGTGATTTATGCATTTGTTTAGTCAATATTCTGATGTGAAATTTTGTAATTAATTATAGATATTGCTTTCAGGGCATTGACAAATGGAAAAAGTCATGCCGCTTTTGTGTGTGACAGATGTAAAAGGATGGATAAGAGCAGTTCAGGGAGTTCATCCATCCCCAAATCTATTTCTTCATCCTATCATTCTCATGTCCCTTTTCCTTCTTTTTTCTCAATCCCTCTCTCTCTCTCTCTCTCTCTCTCTCTCTCTCTCTCTCTGAAATACTCTCTCTCTCTCTCTCTCTCTCTCTCTTCTCTCTTTTCTCTCTCTCTCTCTCTCTCTCTCTGAAATACTTGCATCACAAGTCATATGCGTCCGTCAATGCGCTTGTTCATCATTCATCTCATCAAATTGAGATTGGAATGGAAGGCACAGTGGAGCTCTTCAAACCAAAATGACAGAGACAGAGATACAGCATGGAGGAGCAGGCAGTTATCAGAGGGGAAGGAGTTTTCATTTACAGCTGTGTAAAAAATTAATGTATTTAAGATGAAGGTAGATGAGCATAGCAAGATCTCACATCTGTTCAAACCATTCCTCGTCTGCTCCATTATATAGTGATCTATGAAAATTAGGTGATGTCATTGGTACAAAGTGTATATCCTACTCTAAACAGTTATCCATGTGGGTTATTTAAAATGCAATTACATAACATGCATTTGTGGCAGAGTACAATGAACAATTAGGGATTTAGTAGACAGAAATTATTTAAAATAGCCCTTTAAGAGAACCATGCATTGAAAGATTATTTAAGGAACCATCAGTGATTATTCTTTGCTGTTTTACTGAAGAACACTTATGGCATCTTCATTTTTAAGAATGGAAGAGTACACATTATCCTCAGCCTTCTAGTTGAAGGATTAAATGCTGCTGGAAAATTCAGTTTGTACACACCTGCCTGAAACAGCAAAGAAGTGCCAACCCCAGCCATCATGTGTGCCTCCACTGAAGCTCTCTATGGACCGCTTCATGACTATCTCCCTCTCTGAAGGATCATTCGGTCAGCACTTGGTCTCACAGGGAGGTCAGAGGTCACCCAGAGTCCCTCGTCAAGCTGAAGAGGAGTAATTTCCATTTTAATGTCGCAATCCTAATCTTTCAAAGATGCAATGTACAAGACAAAAGGGCATTAAGTGATCTTCATATATCACCAAGCCCTTGTGCTTTCAATCCTATAATCATCACTATTGCTCTCCATATCTCACTATCTATTGCCCCCAGTGCAATAACAGTGCTACTGAGACATAGCTGTCAGCCTCTGAGGAGACTGGAATTTGTAAGATGTTTCCATTCACATCTCATGTGTGTTTCACCACTGGGGGAATGAAAGATGTTAACCCAATCCACTTAGCTGTGTGTCAATAATCTACTCATTTGGGATTCCTCTAATGGATCTATATCCTACTAAGATGTTATTCAGTGACCTTAATCATTATTTTCATTCAAATAGCATTGTCACTATGACTGTTAGGATCATAAACATTTAAGAAGCCAAATATGTTATGACATACACTTCTACTCATTCTTCAAGTATGAATCTCATTCATTTGTGTATAGCGAAATTATATTGAAACCAGTCTACCATAAATCTGCCCATTTTTTATCTACACAGATGTCTCAACCTGAAATATATGTATATATATATAACACCAAAAGCTGAAGATTATATGCAGAGTGTATGTTTTGAGTGCAGCCAGTGTAGTAGAAAACTGCTAGGAGCCCATCTGGATTACGGTCAAGCTGTGCCGCTGTATGCATCGTGTCTGGGTGACTGCTTGCTTGGCCCACTGCGCACCATCATTTTTCCCTGTCAGGGATGCTGGGGGGTGGAATTTGTGGAGGAACCCCACCTTGGAATGTTTATATTTCATAAACAAAATGATGTTTTCACCATTGGCTGCGATGGGTGGTTCCAGTTGTTGAATCACCCCCACAGCTTGACGTAGATTATTAATGCGCTCCAGTAACTGTTAATTTCACTTTGGGGGAATGATTTATGGGCAGGCTAAGAAGAGAGGCATAATCTAATTGAGATCAGAATAGTTGTTTCTCGCATATTCACAGCACAACCATCCAGATGGGGCACTATGATTAATGCCTAATGAGCAAATAATCCATGAAATTAATAAAAAGCAATTCTTCAAAAACATGCTTCATTTTAGAAGGAATAAATAAAATCAAGATGGAAGTAGTCAAGTTTTTCATCACCCTTTGAGTGTGCATGAGAGAGAGAGAGAGAGAGAGAGAGAGAGAGAGAGAGAGAGAGAGAATGATCAAAATAAAGAAAAAATAATCTCTCATTAAGTGGTATATTTCATGCACATGCCAACCAAAAAATAAACCACACATTATTTCTTAATAGTTCTCATACTAAAACTAATTAGGTTGACATATTTACATATACATACATCTAAATATATATGCATGTTATATCTAAATTCTATTTAGGCTAATGCAATAAAGGGAGAAAGGCACAGTATTTGTAAAGTGAAACCGACATTACAGCTGTGTATGTTCATATTAATACACTGAAAATGTACTTAATGAAATGCTGACACCTTCCCATGTCTCTGCCACCAGTTATTTTATATGATAGTTTAATCTATATGGGTTATAACATACAACACAGCACCTTTTGCTGAGCAGCTTAACTGAGAGCCATTGAAGACATTAGCTACTTTTTATTCCACTAATGCTTCATTAGTGAAAAGGGGTGTTCTCATCATTCAGCTGGACTGCTAATGAAGTGCGAGCTGAATTTGGAGAGACAGAAAAGTCTCCTTATACTATTACATCAAGTTATTTATTTGCCTAGCAGCAACCTACACCATGCTGACCTGCATAGCACATACAGTGTCACTGGTTTATACAGCTGGACACTTGCCTTGGAGTAGTGGGAGGTGTTAGAATTTCCCACTGGCTTAGTTTCCACACTCGCTTTTTGTGGATGTGCCGACTTGTACTGGTCAGATAATTGAGGAATTGTGCTTTGCTTGCCAGGTTTCCATTTTGCGGCTAAAGAGAAACCCATCACAAGGAGGAGCTAAGGAACCTGACTAAGTAAACAACCTCCACTCTTCTGAGGCACAGTAAGAAATTATTCCATGACGAGGGGACACCCTGTGTTATTTTTTACAGCTCAGCATCAATCAGAGAAGAAGAAACATTTTCGGTTTACTTTGAGAGCAGCCTGCATCTTCTACTCTGTGTAAACATGTGGATAAGACACACTAGCTGTGAATGAGAGAGAGAGACTTTGAGGCCACATGGCTTATAGTCCCATCATAATCTCCCTCTGAAAAGACCTTCTGAAGAAATTGTGTGGCACAAGAAATATATTGTGATGGAAAGCCTGTGGGTTGTATAACTTAAATTTACATAGATTTTATATATATTCAAAATGTATTAGGCAGTAAAGAACCTGACGCCTATTAAATATTTATTTTCATTTAAACTGGAAAAAATTGTGGGAGCTATAAAAATATTATAAACGTTTTTTACATTGAGGTGTAACTTGAGGTGTAATATATGTGATGCAGTATACTGCCAGTACAACATGCTGGAGTTTTTTTATCTATAGATAATCGGTGGAAAAGCAAAAAAAAATTATGATGATGTATTTAAAAACATCAAATTACTAAAAATGTTTTTAATTAATCTCCATAAGTAATCATTGTTACAAAAGCTGATTACTGATCAAAAATATAAAAAATGACAAAATAATAACTATTTTGAACATGATAACAAAAAATAAATAAAAAAAATGATTGACCAGGATGATTTTATCTTGCAAGTGTGACTTTAATTATTTCAATTGAAAAAGATTAATTTATTTTATATAATATAAAATATATTCTGCTAAAAGAAAAACAAAACTCAACTAAGATGATTTAGCTTCATTTAACCTAAAAGGACTAGGTACAAAGAATTACTTTTAAATCTCTGATCCAAAAACTGTAAGTCCCTAAATACCTTGATCTTAATCTATTTAACCAGCAACTTACTGAGGTTCTCCAAAACAAGCAGATGGGATTTCATTATTTTACATTTTTTTAATAGTTGTCTTTAAAATACTGCAGGTTTGAATCCAAGCTATTGTATTCACTATGTATTTATATTTTAGCATGTGGTCTTTGCAAGAAAAGACAGATTGATCCATAAGCTACTAATTCTATAATGGTTTCCTTTAAGATTGTCTGGGCAGACTCACTCTAACCCATTTTCATTATATTTTCTTCATCATTATATTATATATTTCCCATCTGGGCTTTACTTGGCATAGTAATCTAATTTCCAATCTTCAAACTCAGTCTTTACCCCATGCAGCATTGTTCTCTTCATTCCTCATGACTGCTATCAGGCTGCAGAATTAAGCTGAAAGCCATAAAGATGACTACAATAAAAGCCACTACAAATAAAAGTTGATTTGTCTGTTTCCAGAGGGGAAATATACCAGCATTTTCTTGAACAGTCACTTAGTTTTCCATCTTTTATTGCATGAGACTGCTGTATAGGTTAGTAATTTTTGTATCTTAGTGCTATGATTACTTCATTAATATTGCCAAGATCTATCTAAATTTCACTTTTTAAGTAGCTATCATAGAAAGATTGTATTTTAAAATATATTTTGTTTTGTAATGCATTTGGTGCTACAAAAGCATTTTGCCAATGACTAAAAGTACATGGTGTTATAAGCAATAAAAACCTCATTATTAGCGTATCCATTTTAGTAGCATGTTTAAATAAATTTCAATTGTAGGGCTGATTTATTTTTACAGTTACTCATGATTACTAATGAGGGATAGCATTGTCAACAACAGAAAAAGTCCTTATTTTAATCAAACTCTATTCTGACTACTGTAGAATGGATTAGTATTTAATCTTGACTTTTGTGTTACTAGATCCACAGAAATCGGAGCCATGTGTAATGAAAGGGAAGACAGGAGGGGATTTAGGCTCTTTTACCAGCTACTACTGCTGTGAGACAAATTGTTACAAATTGTGAATGTTTCACTTTACAGCATTACAAAGAGGCCCCGTTGAGCCTTTCTTCTCAAAACTGACACACACACACACACACACACACACCAGCAGCAACAGCAGGAAGCTACGAGAGCATTTATGGAACAATGCAGCTCAGGGAATTAGCTGAGTGACAACCATTGTTTGTTGACCAGCCTAGCAGCAGAGCAGATAGGAACTCCACAACATTTACTACTCCTAATGAAGAAAGTGAAGAAGTGTAAGGAAGAAGGTGAAGAACTTCCATGTCAGCAAATATTATGAGGATGCTGGGAAAATGGTGTTACAATATATTACAACAACTATGAAAGAAAAGCAAATCAGGGGTTGGTATTTAAAAACTAAAATAGTTTCCCTTTCCAATCCAGATTTTTTAACTATACTATTTTAAATGACACCAATAGTTTTTTGTGAAAGAGGACAGCACAACAGTACATTCCATATGATTAAACATTTTTGAATCCCACGCTTTCATGCTTCAGCCCTGAAAAGTGTTTGCACTCATGGCTGTCCCACTACCCTGCAAGAATCAGCCCTGCTTGTGAACAGACTCAACTTGTGTAGATTATACGTGCCAGAGGTGAGAAAGGGGCAGAACCCAAAAGAGCTTGATTTATGGCCACACTCGCCAGAAAATGGTTCTTTATGTACCTAATCCTGCCTGGGAAAGTTTGTATACATGATAGAAAGTTGTCAAGTCCATGTAGATAGGGTGAACAAGACAAGGCTCAAATTGTGTTTTCTTCCCCTGGCCAATTTGCTCCCAGGCTATAATGCTGTTTTCCCATGCTCGCCAAGGCCTTGCCGTTTGCTTAGGGATGTCACAATTGGGTGTTAATGCCTCTTTAGTTATGTCACCCCAATCTGTGGAGGAGCTGCAGAGGCGCCTCTGTCTCTCTGCTCTCAATCCAGGCCTGTTTCAGACGAGGAATTTGAGTCAGTTTAACCAAGAGGTCAGGAAAGGACAGTTTAAGAAGCTCTTGTCTTCCACAAAGAAATTGATTTTAAACACGTTGTTCTCGTCTCATTTATACTATGTGAAAATGTAGGTTTGTATAATGCCTATATATATTCTTCAGAGTTTAATAATTGTCACTGCAAAGATACAAAGTCCTAACTGATTTTTGTGGCCCTTTTAATGAATCCTAATATAGTAGCTGTGAAACTGAAATGTTTAAACATTACTAAAAATATATTTATTTGACTTACATTACAAATTAAGATTTTTTTCCTTCTACTCCACTCATTTATCGGGTAGATACATGCCAGTTAACAAACTTTTTTTCCTTTATGTTCAGTAAGTAGTAAAAGTACACCATAATTATAGTTCAATACAGATGTCTTATAAATTTATAGCAGTGTTTGACAGGAATAGACCTCCAGTTCCAATATGCCTGAGCGTTGCCCTTACCTAAAGACACCACGATGAACCCTCTCTGGAGGCTCAACTCTTGACCCCTAGCTACAGCAGGACCCTGCCCAGGGCACCAGACTGCCACTCACTGTCTCTGAGCTGCGTAATGGCCCTCATTTCAGAGGGAATCTTATCTATTGTAAACAATGAGACCAATGCCTCATCCACATTCTCCTCACACACTCTGAGACAGGTCCTAACCTAACCTATTTTACCAAGATGGTTGACCAATGTGTCCACAGCCATGGAGGTCATTCAGTAGAAGACGTTTGTACTATTCCATTCATTTGTTAAAGGAGTAACCTCAGCAACATTTTATGTTGGACTCTGGTCTTCTTTCCCTTAGCTTACAATGTAAGATCCATAACATATTATAACAATACCTCCATATAATAATGTTAGAGAAATAAGCAAATAAACAGATTCAAGTAAGAATTTTATGGCAATGTCAAAAATTCTGCATTTACCTGTATGTAGGACATTCCTATTCTTCCTTTTGTTATCAGTTGTTGAATAAGGACATTAATTATTAAAATAAACCATTCATAGGAATTAAAACAGGTATTTTTCATTACAAACAATCTATGTGACCAAAAGCTAGTGTGTGTTTGGTTTACTGACTAACACAGACCAATGCACTTCTGATGTGTTAAATGAGCTTTACGTTTTCAATGGCAGAACAATAACTGAGGTGTTTTATTGGAGCTCTTCAGGGTTTAATAGCTTGGGGCATCAACTGGCGTTAAATGGTCACAAAATAAAATCAGGCAAAATGAAATAAAAATCAAAATGAGGTATGGAAAGCACCAACAAAATGTAAAGTAAAACCTCCCATTCACATGAGGGAATTTAAAGATAATCATTGGATAATTATGTTGCACATAAACAGTGTTGTTCCCATCACTAAATGCTCTGCAAGTCCCATAGATCTTGTCTACTTCTTCACTTTGTTTCTCTTCACAATAAATCAGTTTCTATAGTAGGAAAATTGGAGCACTGAACATTGTTAATCCTTACTAAATATAAAAATCATATTAACACAGCATCTGTCGAGATTACTTACCATATAGAATAGTTTTTGATCACCACAAAGTCAGAATATCAGTCCATCTACCCAGAAATGGACATCCAAGCTAATTGTTTCCTGTAAATTTCATCTGTAGGTCTGTAGTTTAAGCCATAAATGGCCTCTAGCACAGCTAACAGTCTTCACTGGTATTTCTCGGAGTCATTTAACATTTTCACAGTTTGATAGCCACCTTTACAATGAAGAGCACTGTGAAAAATGGGCAATACGAAGTAGGACCTTAGCCTGATGAACCTGAGGTCTCATGAAAATTGATTACTCCCAGACACCTGACTATGTCATAGGGCTGTTAGGAGTTTGAAACACTGATTAAATACAAGTGAATGTAATAGTGACAGCATCCTATTTATTTAGTGCAGCCTCATTTAAAATGTTTCTCTCGTTTTTATGTATATATTCTGTTTCTCAAAGATTAAATTAAGGCCCAACCATACTGATAGCAAGTGAACTCCAGTGGAACAGCTGACCTCTGACTTTTGACAGAAAGAACCGTCTGGGACACTGGTCATACGGTGAGCCTGAGTAAAGAGAGACAAGAGGTCAGACCAATGCACTCATGGCCTGCATTCTCCATCGTCTTACCTCAGTTTGCATGGGGCCGCGTCCTTTGATTTGGCATTCAGATCAATAGATTTTCAAAGACTGACTTCATAAGTAGGTCATAAGAAGCATTTTAGATATTAGCGCTGGCCAGAGGGAGGCTGCTCCAAAGTTCATGGTCTGGCCTCTCACTTAAGCTTTCACCCCAGCAGTAAAACACAGCAAAATATACATTAATCATCCAAATTCAATAACCTGCTAGAGAGAAAAACGGGGAATGGACAATAGTTCCTGCTGAGGACAATGGTCAAAATCCAGGAATTTCATTACTGGACAGCCACTTTTAGCTTTCAGTGTGTTTATTGTTATGTTATACCTAATGTTTGCAAGCCTTTTACAGACAAAGAACCATACCATGTTGTAACTGATTCATAGACAAAATAAACAAAATTTGATCAAAACAAAAAAAACCTCTTTGTGTAGGGGTTTGAAAATACATGAACCAAAACTCTGTGTGGCAAAAGAGTATGATTCTGAGCTGTGGTGATAACATGGCAAAGGTCACTTAATCATTTTTCATTAGGTGCAATATTTAATGCTGTTAGCAAGAATGCACTAGTGGTCACAGTAAAAACCTTGTCAATGGCCATATGTGTCTTCCCCTCTCTCTCTCTCTCTCACACATACACACACACAGCTGCTATTGAGTGAGCTGTCTCTGTAATGGAGTGACGAGCTGGGGAGAGACACCCCCTGAAACACATTTGGATAATATGCCAGGACAGTCCCTGTTTATCATGTGATGCATTCATGGGTGGGCGCGGTACATTATGTACATAATTCACTGCTTACATTTGTCAAAACATGGGTTTGTATGAGAGCTAATGATCCACATGAAATTAATGATGCTATAAAAAAGAGAAATCCACCATTCATGCAGCCATGGCAGGATCCACTGGACTTGATAAAGTGCTAAATGACAGAGAATTAGAGCAGAGGAGTAATCAGGCCCCATGTGTCTCTGGCCCCAAAAACATATAACATCCAGCCAAAAAGCTCACAGCAAAATCTACAAGGAATCTGTCATACCTGATAGTTGATTTCTCTTGGATAATAAAGAACTACTCCCTTTCCCATGGGTCAGAGTCACAAAAAATCAGAAAAATATGCAGCTTTAAAATAAAGCAATGCAGAATAGTAACACATTGTCATATTAAAACCATTTAAAGCCAATTTATATTCCTTATGTTAAAAAATATATATAATCTTGTGAAATAATTAACATTAAGAACTCTAACCCATTTTGCAGTAAACTTAACAGTTCAGAGTGTATGGAAATTAGCAGGTCCCTGTACTTACATATGAAATCACTGATCACAATTTGATACTTTAGTTTGACACTTTTTGCACCTAAAGTACAAACATTTACTATAAATTGCATTAAGTTATGATTTAAACATGCCCTGTACCTTGCAAACCCGGAGGCAAGTTTAAACTTGGCTTAAACTTCATGTCCTCTAAAAGCTGTAAGACCATAAGAGGCTATACATCCTCCAAGAGCATCCCCCTTGCTCCTCCTCCCCTGACATCACTATCACTGAATGATAGGAGTCGACAAACCCACTGCATTGCTTTAATTTCATTAAAAGACATAATACATTCAGAGTGCACTTTATCACCTTTTTATTGTGTCTTTAATTCATTGCATTGCTACTCTTTGTGGCACCCATAACTTTTCTCCTGGTGAGTGAGAGCTATGCATCTTGCCGATACAGGCCTAAATGAATGTATAATAAGGCTTTGATTTCAGTGGCGGGCCAGGTCTCCAGAGCAAGCCAGGGAAATCTATTACTTCACTGCCATTTTCCTAAGTGTTTGTACCCCGCCATGACCCTGCCACTTTATCTGTTGGTTTTTATTTTCGGAGTGCATGCTGTCCATATGTTACTCTAATAGTTGCTATAATTCTTGGCCCGATAGGGCTCATGTTTTATTGGTCTAGAATAAAAAAGAGACAAGAATGCATTTTAATAAAACCCCCCTTTAGCAATACACTAATGGGCTGACACTGATATATTTGCATAGAGATGAATTATACTGGGCTGGCTTGACGTGACTTTTAAAATATGATTGAGGAGGTTATTATTGCTACACTATGATACATGTTAACAGGTTATTTTAGCACAGCTAGTGCTAATAAAATTCAGAACAAAAGACTTGGCCGACAAGGGCAGTTTTTTCATGGCCAGAGTCATCTACTGAAGGTGCTCATTTTGTCATTATTTCTCCAACCTTATCCCCCACTCCCCTTGCTTCAAATGAGGGCAAATGACAAAGTCTTTATAACAAACTGTTAACAGCAGGCAAAAAAGCATTTGAACAAGGCCATAAAAAAGTTTTGGCTTCCTCATCAATCACATCATTTACTGTATATTTTTCTTCTCCCCATATTTTTGAACATCACTGACACAAATATACAATAAAGCTTCGGGTAGCATTAGAGCTCAAACCCACATAGAGCTCAAACTCTTTCTACTGTTCAACAAACAAATGATATGAGGTACTTTCTAAATGCTTTTCTTGGGTTATTTACCACAATCATACAATCTGAATCCATTTGTAAGCCACTAGAACTGTAAGCCTTGACAGGGTAAGAGAGAGTATCATTAGAGAAGATTAGAAGAGATTATAAACACTAGTGTGTGTTCATCCCACCATGGGTGCCCAAAGCATCAGCCTACAGAGATAAGAGCCCCCAACACAATCCTTACAAATATTCCCTTGAGACCACACATGGCAACGCCAGTACTCAGTCTTAAAAACCTAATCACCTGCATCTCACCCTCACCTCCACCTCCTTCCTCGACCCACTGGATACGCAAATGATTAACCAAGTCATTCATTTGCCTAACAGATTAGGCTAACAATCTTTAATTAAGTTCATACAACCTTGCTCATGCTCATTATTGTTCAACACACCAGGGGCAAATAGAGTACACTCTTATATATACAAAATTGTATGAACTGTTTTTTTCCACACTCATTATGAGGAATTAGGTGACAAGAGCAAAATACAGCACAAACAAAAACAGCACAATCTGATAGCACGAAAATCATCCCACTTCTCTGAGGCGAGCAATGAGCAATGAGATGGTTGCCAAGGTTTTCATAATAGGGGATCCCAAGGTGCTCTTTATCAGAAGCCGCTAAATGAGTGTGAAGGAGATAAGGCTGCAGGCACAAGTAAGCCGGGATCATTTGCAGTGTCTGTAGCCCCCTGTGACACATAGCCCTGTGCAATCTCTTGTAGTACATGTTCAACTGAGAGCACATCAATGGGCTCTTTATCCAAAGCACTCACACCAGTTATGTTAGCCTTGTCGCTAAATGCTGTATCTCAGAAATGTCATGAATAAGAGGAAGATGAGGCTGAGATCAATAGTAAAAGCTGATATGTTGTCAGGATTTTTTCCAATATGTGATATATAAATAAAAACGAATAACATTTGGTAGTATACAAAAACCAGATTTTTTAGGTTCTTCTATGGCAAAACTCAAAAGAACCCTTCTGGTACCTCTGTGTATATTACATAAAGTGTTGTCCCTCCTGCAGACTAATTAATATAGCTATTTGTGCAAAAGACACGCAAAAACAGGTGATAAACTACGTGGGACAAGCCTTCTTCTGAGGGCTCAGAAAGGCAAGGTTGTTATTTCTCGACTAATTAACCTCACCTTCAACAAGTGTGTGATGGGATAGCATTGCTGACCTAGGAGCATGTGGCCATCTGCAGCTCTATGAGAGCGGCTGGATGAGTACATTCACCACACCAGCACTGCAGGCACCCAGCAGATGCTACTGCCAGTCCCTGAGGTATGCAAGTCATGTTCACCACACCTGGATCACACTGGTGTGTCATCAGTCCATTCACTTCATAAAAATGGCAGCCAGGCAAAAGGTTCCTGAGCCATAATTCTGGATGTTAAAATGCATGTTTCATGGTCATAATTCTCCACACATTGTCAAATGACTACATGTAGTCTCACACCAGACTTTTTTGGTTCTTTTTCTCCCTAAGAAAAGTGCTATTGATTGAAAAGTGTCAAGTGCTTGCTCAGAAATAAACTGTCAAACCAACACAAATGCCATCTTTCCTTTTTCCTCTTTAGTCTAAACTGTGTTGATGTGACATATTTTATTTATACATAACCACTATATTATGTAAATGTATAGGCAAAATTTCAGTGTTTTAACACTCCAAGAGTAGTCACCCACAAATACATTTACACTCAAATAATAAATTGAATTTTAAGTAATTTATGGAAAACAGCCATTATATAACTGTTTGCTATAAGCTACTCAGCTATGTAGTAAACTATACTTAGCACTGATTATCCTTCATTCCTCTGGAAACATGTGGATCCATCAAAAAATATTCATGGCAGGCATGAGCCTATGGAAAGTCATTCACTGGCGGTTCCCTGTTAAACAGATAAAACCCGCTTATTTATGAATGATCAGCTGGAACTGAGGATGTGATTCAGAGAGATACACTTGTGCATGGTGCAAATAATTATTCAGTTATGTTAGGGTCTTTAAATGGATGGTAAATATGGTTTCATCTGGAGTATCTGTTCAAATGTATTGTGTTTTCGGGGAATGTAATATCAAGAAATTTGCTTCTACACAAACACCCCTGCTACTATAGTGATATCTTTCTATCAGCACACTACAGCATGTCCTCAAAATGAAACAGCTCTAGTTACAATGTTAATGAGATGTTCGATGAGTTTGAAGCAATCAGAGATTAATTATTGCAGATAGGAGTTCATTAACTTCTCACTCAAAAGTAATTTGATACCTTATTGAAATCAGGTCATTGGCCTACATATGTAGTCAAATAAGGACAGATTCATTAGAATTTGACAATCGTTATATCCCCATGGCTTGAGCTAATGATTATCAATTACACGATAAACACAATATTATACCGTCTCATATACTGCACAGCTGGACAAAACTGGCTGTGCTTTCATATGCTTGATGTGCTCGTGACCTCAAAGTCGACAAAAAGACGTGTGGTATACTATGGAAACATATAGGAGCAATAGTGGATAGTTTAGAAAAATAAACAT
>JBBMFX010000021.1:7730812-7741118 GCA_037832545.1 Rhabdalestes septentrionalis
CATGACCATTGTAGCCTAAGTTATAGGCTTGTATTCAATAATAAATGGTAAAAAAACTGCTTCTTGTAACGTCTGTATGTATGTGCGATTAATTAGATTAATTAATCGTCTCACCATGTAATTAATCAGATCAAAAAAAATTTATATATTTATTATTGTCTGTTTTTAGTTTTTCATATTTCAATATGTATGATTTTATGATGTACACCATAACACAAATATTGTCATACTTTATTATTTCATAAGTTTTTGTTGCCTTATTGTTCTGTGTTACACTCAAGAGAGCTTCATGAATTCCTTCCAGTACTGTCAATATTCACATTCTCCAGGTATATAACAATGTGTTATTTTATTAATCTCTTTCACTCAATCTATATGTCTCTCTCTCTCTCTCTCTGAAACCACTCCTGTGTGGAGAAAAGTAACAGCATGTTGTTGGCACTTATTTTCAATGGCTCTGATGGAAAGCACAGTAAGCTTTTTTACACACTCGAGAATATAGCCATTGAGCTCAGGAGGTATAATCATCTCAGGATTCAAACATGTCAAGATCATATGAGTAAGATAGCTCAGACAAGGATATTATATTTTTATGCTCCAAGCAAGAGCTAACCAGTTGAATCCTGCAAAACACTCCCCATGTGTCAGAGATGAAACATGCTTAGACAAGATTTAAAGCCCAGAATCTTGTGTACACACCCATGCACATAAAAATGGATAACCAAGGGCCACTCTGGAAACAGTGTGCACTAAAAACAAAAGTGATCTTAAACCAAATGCAAGGCATTTTTGTTAAACAGGTAAGATAAAATCATACCCATTTAGAGTAGTCAATCAAATGAAGTCAAATACATACCATTTTTCATCAGCAAATACGGTCAGTGATTCAAGATATTTTAACATCCAAAGTTTGTTTTTGTTTTTCACTACTAGGCTAATGTAGTTAACAAGAAATGGAAATCATAGTCATTGGATTCTTACAAATTAAATGCCTCATTATTGGCACATTTGCCATGTCAATCTTATTTTGGGCTTCTAGTATAGATTCAGACACTGTATTACATAATGTTATCTTTAGACTGAATACGACGAGTATGTTGTATAGCGAAAACATGAATTCCAACCATGTTTAAATATTAATCTTGAGTTCTGTCATTTATTTGTTATGTCACTATTGATAAGAGCGTCTGCTACATGCTGTAAACATAAAAGACATTTATCCTTAAATGAACTTCTGCTTTTCACTAAGTTACACACTTTAACAAACCCTGGCAAAGAGGGGAAAAAAGCAAGTAAGATGTTAATTCACGAGTAAGGCAAAACAGTTAAAAGTTTATTTGAGCACATATGAACTAAGTATATTTTAGATTACACAGCAACTTAGCATGATTTAACGCAAATGTTGGATGCTTTGAAACAGACAAAACATGTGGCAAAACAACTTGGTAAATCACATAACCTGATGTTTTACCAAGTCATTGAAAGACAATTTAAGAGAAATGAATGCTCTCCTCAAAAATGGAAAGTTGTACTAAAGGATGATTTGAACTAATGTTGCTGTTTGTCTGGATAGTAGGGAGGATATGCTCAGTGTGTGTGAATGTTCTTTCATAGCTCCACCATCTGAACATTTTGCATAAGTATGAGCTGCAGACAGGACACCCCAGGACTAGATTGTCTTCACAGGACATCAGAGGATCCAGAGTGAGTTAGGCTAGCTCTGGCTAGCTCCCCTCCTCCCCCTGCCCTTGGGCTCTAAATGGCTGCTAACAGTCAGCCCCATAAGAGTTAGCTCCGAACATGGCTGCATGCTTGATAGGATTAGGAGGGCCATCTTCCCATTGTCAAGGGCAGACAGTGCCCAATACACAACCAGGCCGATCTGCAGGGGGTGGAGAGCAGAAATACAGACACTGCACTTCTCTGAAGCAGGGAGATAATAAGAGATATGAAGAGAAAAAATAAAGACAGAAAATTCTTAAAGCTTGGGACAATTGCTTACAAGTGTAGGTTCACAGCAAAATATTTTTTGTTGTAGTGACCTTTAGTAAACACTAGAGGGCAAAATGTGTTCAGTTTTCAAAAATAAACAACAATTAAATTTTACAATCAAATAGGACACCCATTACAACATTGAACTGTAGAACCTTGCAAATGTTTTCAACTTGTTCACACATGTGTGGTCAAATCTAATCTCACCCTCCCCCCACCCCTACTCCATGATATGTTACTCCTATATGGCTCTTCTTTTGGAGATTTATTCCGGCTCCTTTTGTTACACCAGCCACCTTCTACTCTACACCTAAGTAATTACAGACACTAACCCCCACTGCTAATAGAGCACTTCAAAGTCTGCTATTAGCCCCACCACCCCCACCCTCCGTATAACTTTTGCCAAGCTGACCCTGCCCATGTTAGCCACAGGCCACACCCACTCAGTTATGTTTTAAACTCAAGGTTAGACCAAGCCCATGGCCTTAGTCACTGCTTAAGATGCTGACCAAACTTCTGCATCTACTGAAATCATCCACACTTTTCAAGGCTTTGGCTTGCTGATCCACAGATTTACCAACATAAACTCCCACTAAAGCATAGAATCAGTACTACTTGAAGGATCTGCCACATTACTGGTGAGTACATTTCTGGAGCATTCTCTTCATATTCGGTATTGTGCATGTTATCTTATCTGTATTAATTTCTCTCTTTCAACAATCCAGACTTCCAGCATTTATCTACAGTACCTCCATCACCCCCATGGCTTGTGCAACTGACCCCTATCAACAAGGAAACGTTAGGATGAGCCTGGAGTATTCAGAGCTCTGGAAATCCTTTCATAAGATTGGAACTGAGATGGTCATCACCAAATCTGGCAGGTAATGAGTAATCAGTATCCAGACAAACCAATCAAGCTACCTTTCTATTCTGAATCCATTAAATACATAGGTATGTTGCCTAGATAAAGATTAAGCCTAGTCTTGGACTATTTTACTTGAATCACCATTGGAAATTATTTTTAAATCTAGGATTAGCATTACTTGTGGTCTAAGAAATTTCCTGTAATGTTGTAACGTAATCCTTAGCACAAAATCTCAGTTAATATGATTGTATTAATATCATATTAAGTTAATATGAAGCATTTTTATGCTGGGGGCAGCTTCTTGGCCATAAGTATAATGTTTTAATATTTTAACCACTCAATATAGGAGGATGTTCCCATCCTGCAACATCAGTGTGTCAGGACTAGTACCCTTCGCTAAGTATGTCATTATGGTGGATATGGTGCCTGTGGACGGTTCTAGGTACAAGGTAAGCAGAGAGTGGTGCAGTTACATTAACATATGTTTTCAAACCTGCTATTTAGAAAGGCTTCGAAAGTATGAAATTGATATGTTCTTTTAAATGAAGAAACATCTGTTTAAATTAAACAGGAACTAGCACCCCTATACCTATTCCCAAGTACAGGCTGCAGTCCCCCTGTGGAGTACCAATCAGTGCAGACAATGAATATCAAAGGCTATTATCTCTTCCTGTTTTTCTTCTCTCAGTTAGGGGTCCAGTCAAGTCCAGTTACCCTCCCTTCCCCCCTAATGCCTTCAAGTACAGCAATCAAAGTCTATACAGGGCAATCAGATTACTTTACATGAGTTGACCCACCCCTTCACAGACTGTTGTATTTGGACCATGTGTCTGTTAAGTTTACCCTTTTCTTCAGACATGCAATGGGAAAATTAGAGAAAAGGGTAGGGAAAAACACTTACATCATATCACTTGCCCTGTAAGTGGGTTATAATACCTAAGTCACAGCTGCATTTAGTAAACTTGTTTAGCTCTTGGTACTCTCCTTTGTTTCTCACAATATCCTGAAACTTGAACGTTTCCACATATTATCATTTAGGATAAAAGTGTCTGCCAAATGAATTGAGTGGAATAGAGCATAAAAAAAATAAAAACAAATGCTAGTATCAATATGTCTTCTCCTACAGTGGAGTAATGAGCAGTGGGAGGTGGCAGGGAAGGCAGAGCCCCAGCCCCCATGTAGGACATACATCCACCCAGACTCTCCTGCTCTGGGCAGCCACTGGATGAAGCAATCTATTTCTTTTCTCAAGCTCAAGCTCACCAACAACCCACTGGACCAGAAAGGCCATGTAAGGACATATAGGAATTTTCCATCAACCTGATATCTGTCTGATGCATCAGCATCATTACGTTGACAGCAATAAAACTTTAATGAAATTTGCATGTAAAAGCATGTAAAGTCTCAAAATACACATATAATAGAAGTCAAAGGGCAGGTTTTCTGTTCTTTTTTGAACTCTGTAACTGTCTGTGGTAATCAAGAGGTTGTTACAGATTGGTTTGAAAACCAGATTAGTTGGATTCTGTTGTTAAGTGTAACTTACTGAACTGAATACACAATATATATTTTTACTGACTTAATTTCACCCCCTCTAGATCATTCTGCATTCTATGCATCGCTACCAGCCTCGCTTCCACATAGTGCAAGCTGATGACCTTTACAATGTGCGGTGGGGTGTCTTTCAGACATTCACATACCCTGAAACTGCTTTCATTGCAGTCACAGTCTACCAGAACAGCAAGGTCAGTTCCTTAGCTGTCAAACAGCATATAAACACCTTCCTTGTTCCTTGCTGTGAAAACCTGTTATAAACTGTATTTTCATTTGTCTCGCATAGATTACAAAGCTGAAGATAGACCATAACCCCTTTGCAAAGGGGTTCAGAGAAGAAGGGACCCATGGTAAAAGGTGAGGTAAACTACCATATCTGGCACACAGTAGATACACTATATGAACAAATGTAGTGGGACATGTGACTGTTACAACAACAGGGACCTCAATATGGAGTTGGATCCCCCATTACAGCTTTAACAGCTTCCATTCCTCTTGGAAGGCTTTCCACTGCACTTTGGAGGTTCTGTTTGAGTTTGTGCCCATTCTTTTTGTAGTGCATTTATGAGGTCAGACACTGATGTTGGGCTAGAGGTGCAGGCTCACAATCTCCATTCCAGTTCATCCCAAATGTGTTGGATGGCGGGCCAGTCAGGTTCTTCCAAATCAATCCATCCTGCCATGTTTTTATGGACCTTGCTTTTTGCACTAATGCATAGTCATGCTTGAGCAGAAAAACTCCACAAATGTCCTTGATATACTGAAGCATTAAGATCACCATTCACAGGAAGTAAGGGGCCACCTGAATTCAATAATTAAGAGGTCATCATTTGTTCACACAATTTGTTCACACAATGTAATGATTGGGCAGAAAAAGAGAAACTATAAAATCCAAAATATTCAGTAAGAATTGCATTAAATTATCTATATCCTTCATTCCTTTCAAGGCACAGAGCTCAGAAGAGTCAACTGTGCCCAGAGAGTTCAGCAAAGAAACCGAAGACTTCAGAAAAGGAGTTCAGATGTATTTCAGGTAATTGCTTTGTCTCTGTGAAAATCAAAGGAGAAAATCTTTAGGAGTAAATAGAAACTAGAGTAGTTCTTAGTGATTTGTTTCCATGCACACAGATTTGCCAAGGCTCCCATATGACCCTCACCGAGAAGAGTCAGATGGCGTGTTGTTTTCCAAAGATGTACCCATGGTACAGGATGAGCACATTTCTCCCTGGGGAATGGAGCAGGACCCTACCCAGATTCTGCACAGTGAGGGAGCAATGGACTACAATAACTCAGAGCAGCTAGTCCCAGGGCAGGCCAGCTACCAAGCACACAGGTCTGCCAGTATAAAACAACACAATTTCCTTTCAAGAACACATTACTTAATACAACATTTTCCAACCATGTAGTCTACATTTTTGTTCCTTTCCTTAATTTATGATCTCCCTACAGAATCCATGAGTCTGAGAGAATGCCTTCACCCTCCTCCTGCACAGATGGGCTAGTGGACCGCAATAATTTTGAGCACAGATCCAGAGACATGGCCACTGTACCTGAGCAAGGCATCTCCCGACCCCTGCCTGCCATGAACCTGAGTGCCTCACAGGGCAGAGCACTAGACCTCTCCATGACCCACAACATACCTGGGTGCTCTAAAAGCAGAGCAGGAATTAACATTCACCCTCTATTTGGCCATTACCACACAGAGCAAACGCTAGGCCATTGGAGTGGTGCTCTATCAGGGCAGTACTCAAGCCCTGCTTATCCACATCCACACCCCCTAATGTCAGAACACAGCCTGCATTCATCAGGATATCAGCATGGAAATGTGGCCGATTGGAGTCAATATTCTCTATACTCTTACTCCTGCTGAGTCGAAGTAAGGTTAGAGTCTGATAAAAACAAAAAGACAATCATCAACCAATAAGTGAGACTATACCAAGAGGAAAGCGCCAAATACATAACAAAAATTTTTATTTCCCTGTGCTTTTCTGCTAGGGTTTTCTGAAAACCTAAAGTATAATATGAAGAGAATTTTTTGTTTGTTTTTACAATATGGACTAGTCTGAATATACAGTAATAAACTTTACTAAAGCTCTTGTGGCTCTACATGTGTGTAAAAGAGATATTTAAAAATACTTTAGACTTGTTTATCTTGTGAATGTAAAATAAAGCCATACAAAAGAAATGCTTATTCCAGTTTATCAGATTAGAATTTTTACAAACTAAACATGGTGCAGACAGACCCTTCAGAAGAACTGGGAAGAGTGCAAAATTAAAAATTAAAACAACTTTTAGGTGTACCTGACTCTCACAGGGGCTGTTTACACCAAGGAAATATAGGGTAGTAGAAAAGTGGTGTTGGGGTAATTAGGAGCTTGGTGTTAGATCCTAAATAAAAGCGGAAACTTTTTGACCCTCCCTTTGGTGGTGCTTGTTAATCATGGCTGGGCTGGATGGGTCTGGTATATTGGCCATCGTTTAAACAGAGCTAAATTCAGCCAAACAAACCCACCCATCAAGCTTTATGGTATAGTGAGTTCACTTTAATGATCTACAAGTTAATTGAATAAATAATTTTATATTTATTTATAACGTTTCATACTCTGTATGTCGATCAACTACATCAGTGATTAGAAATCGATGTATTTTTGATTGTCCAGCAAGCTATTGTTTAACCGAATCCTTATGATGGATATACTGAGAGTGCCCTCACTGGAGGCTGATTCGAAACCCTGAACTGCCCAAGACCCCATAGTGAGCAAGCAAGAGCCATGCTAACAGAGCACAGCCTTTTTTCCACAACAGAAGGAAGCAGCATATGGCAGTGTAAATGTTTAAGTGCGGCAGCTCACAAATGGGGTATGAAGATTCTGAAAGGGCGTGAAAACACTATGACCAACAACAATCTACAATAAACTGTTCCACACAGGGCCATAGCCAGGATTATTGAAATACCGAGGTAATGTTTTTCAAACATTACCACACACACACACACACACACAAAGAACAAAAATACCAAAGATTGGGAAAACACATTTGTTTTTACAATTCTACTGACACACACAGGCTCACCACCTCTCTGACTCCCTGCCCTTCTGTTGTTGTCTTTTTATAACGTAATTTGGTTTGATGCAAATTCTTATTCACGTCTGCATTTCGCTCGAGAATCTCTGAATCTGTAGCGGAACGTGACGTCAGGCGCCGCTGCCTGCAGAGCCAGGTAGAGGCGGAGATTTCACTCGAGATTAGTCGGAGAATGTGAATTTAATTGGGAGAAAATACAGACGACATATGGATTCGGACACGGACCGGATTCTGTGTTTTTGGCATTGATCATCACCGCTGGATTTTAGCTTTGACTAATTAAAAATTTGGGGAAAAAATCCCGAGGACATGACCTCGGCGTCCTCAATAGTGTGAACAAGAAACGCATCATTTTGTTAATAGAAAAAACTCCTTAAAACAGCACCTTGCTCAGATGTGGCTCAGGTTCAGCTACCTAACAACAATTAAGATTGTGTGTCTATGGTATCAGAACGTGGTTGTACACTGGACTTTAGACCTTTGTAGATAGGAGTAAATGTAGGAGCACATATGCCAACTACAGAAATCTGAGGATTATAACATAGTTTATATACGTTAATAACAACAACAACAACAACAACAACAATAATAGTAAAAAATAACCAGACTGCATTCCCGCAGAGAAAATGCAAAGTGTGCTTGCTCAAAAATGCAGCATTCGACATAGCGCTAGCATTAGCATTGCATTAGCATAGCACTAGCGTGGGTGTGTGTGGGTGTGTGTGTGCCAATATGTTGGTCCACACTGTTTTGAATGATAGCTGTGTCCCAATACATTTGTCCATATTGTACAGTTAAAACGTGTGTGTGTGTGGTGGTGGTGTCTAAGTGTCCGAGCAGGACTATCTGAAAGTTGAGGATTTAGGGGTGGTGCCAATACTTTTGCAAATCGTTTTCGCTGGAAAAACGTGAATAACGCACACAAGACAAAACGCATCAAAAAGCTGCGAACAAGCCATTAACTTCAGATCGGGCCCGACATGTCAGAGTTGGAACGGTGTCTCTATCTCGAAAGCTGTGGGAGGAGTAGGGGGCCAAAAAACGCGAGAACGGAATAATAATAAGAAGAAGAGAACTTAAGAAGAGCAATAGTGTGCTCTGCAGAGCAAGCACACTAATAATAACCTGAGTGCATCCATACACTCAAGACACATTTACGATTCTCAGATGCTCTTACTATTCTCAATGTGTTGTGCAGGATCATGCAACAACCATTCAATGTCCAGCTAATCATTATAAAAATTCAATACATGGCAGTATATTGAGCCTCAGGATTCACTAGTAATAGGCTGCAAAAAGCCTTGTATTGTGCCATTCAGTGATGCATGGTAATGATCTTCAATTAGATCTTAAGAATGATGCATTTGCAATGGTGAAATAGCAAAAAGGAAACTATAAGTGAAGAAGAAGAATAATTACTTAGATTTTCCAGAAAATACAAGAAGCAAATAATGGATTATTTAGAGTAATCTGTATGTGTGTTACACTGAAAGGGTTATAACCAAATGGACCAATGAGGAAGTTTTATTCTGAACAGAACTGTACTGAGTATGTCTACAATAAGCACTCAGCACAATCATTTGGCTATTTGTAGATTTCACCAAAATGCAAGCACAATGAATAGAAAAATACCATATCTAAGTTTGTTTCCTATATAGATTGTGTTAACTTATTTTCACATTGAAAATCAACAAAATATTTGAGAAAAAATGTTGGCTTTAAGACATTTGCATATGACTGTGCTGAAGAATGTTTGAGATACCTACATATTGAGTTAATGATAACTTTTAGAGCACTACATCGAATGCAATGGTAAAAATAATTTTTGCATAGTTCGACACATATCGTAAAGAAAAATAAAATAGAATCACTCAACCATTCAGCAAGACACAAGGTTTCTTATAGAAAGCCAGCATTCATATTCATGTCTTCGGTTTATACCTACCGGACTGGATGCATTCTGCTTATTTGACCTTAGTCTCATTTATGATGCGTTTGTCAGTCCTGTTTAGTTGTCAGTTCTTTTGTCTATTGTTCATGTTTAAACATGGATGCAAATGTATGTTTTACTCAATGTATGAGTAACCCCTGTAGAGGGGTTTTAAAGAACACTTGGTGTGACAAGAACTAGTGACGAGTCTAAAAAATAAATAGATGGTGCCAGGTACAGCAAATTATTACTGCAGATACAATTTAACCTATCAAGTATAAACACGTAAATTTTACTGTTTAAAATTCAACAATTCTTTAATAAAACTCCATAATTCTTAGAACTACACAAGTGCTTGCAATGGTAAAGTATAACACCTCCTCCTCTAATATTCATGAAATGAGCCATGGGACATTACTACAGGACAATGATCAATTTAGCCCCAAGTTCCTGCATCATTAAATTTACCTCAGTGGTTTGAAAATTAATTCACCAGATGTAATGGTCATGCCATTTATAATAATAGCATGATCATTAAAACAGAGTAGGACTCATGTTAACCTTGAATATCTCTGCAACGCACTTAGCAGAACTGAGCGCTCTATAGGTGAACTGAAATACATTTTTTAAAAACAAATTTTTAGTGGTACCGCCTTAGAGCTTAGATGTGTAGCTCACTTTGTGGTAAGTTAATGAACTGTCAGTGTAAAACCATTGTGAGAATAGCAAACAGCCTAGTCTGCTTCCCCCTTGTGCAATAACACATACAGTGGGGCAAAAAAGTATTTAGTCAGCCACCAATTTTGCAAGTTCTCCCACTTAAAAAGATGAGAAAGGCCTGTAATTTTCATCATAGGTACACTTCAACAATGAGAGACAGA
>JBBMFX010000021.1:7763322-7784886 GCA_037832545.1 Rhabdalestes septentrionalis
TTCTCTGTGTATCCCATCTGTGTGTATCCCTTTCTCTGTGTATCCCATCTGTGTGTATCCCTTTCTCTGTGTATCCCATCTGTGTGTATCCCTTTCTCTGTGTATCCCTCTCTCTGTGTATCCCATCTGTGTGTATCCCTTTCTGTGGAATTTGCCACATTGAGTTTGCTACCTTCAAGCTAGTTAGCTCAGCCTATTGTGCAAACCGCTTCCCCCTGGTCTGACTTCATTGGCTGTGACTTACTGGGTGGGTCCAGCAGGTACCTGCCCATTTGCTCTGTAGATAACTGCATTTCTATTGTCTTGTGTCTGTATAATTTCTAACTAAACTAGGAACCAACCTTGCTTTTTGGCTTCTGACTTTTTCTATTAACATGTGCATTTTTCCAACTGTACACACAGCCCACCATTCTAGGTGTGCTCCTTATCAGAGGGGCAGCAATCCCAATAACCTTTAATATGCTTCTGTGTCTGTACATTTTCTTAAGTTAATAAGTGGTGGACTTCGTCAATCTTCTGCTTGAAAGTCAGACTCTATCTCTGGTATGGCATCTTTTCACTCATCCCACTGCTTGGCCCTTACTGAAACATGGATTACACTGCAATTCAACAACAGCTCTCACCTCTGTTTTGCCTTCTCACACTTCCCTCATAACACTTAAAGAGCATCTGTTAAATGCTGTCAGTGTGAATGCAAATTGAACCCCCCCTTTTTACTTATCTTATACACTGTCATATGCACTGTAAAAAAAACTGAATCTCAAATGGACCAATAGATATGGTCCAGAATTATTAATTAATTATATATCCTTGTAAATTTTAGGAGCATTTTCATCTGTAAATGTTCTATTTTATTATATGAGATTTTATTCGGATTTCAGTTATATACTGTATTTCACTTATATTGATTTAATATTATGTGCACAAAGTTTTCAAAATTGTATTATAGGACAAAAGGACTCTGTTGGTTAAATGCCTCATGTATAGTGAGATATGTCTTTCTGTACTGAATAGAGTGGAGTAGGGACATATACTACAGCTACTTGCTTGTTGAAACGACATTTTTCCAAATAGCTTTTGCAAGGATTTAGACCAGGGGTGGGCAAACTACGGCCCACGGGCCACGTCCGGCCCGTTGGATTTTTAATCTGGCCCGCTCTAGATTGGCGTTGTCGTGAAGTTGCAGGGCGGGGCTGGGCACCCAAATTAAACCCGAAAATGTGTTTAATATGTGGGCAGTTATAACAACTCAACTGTGGATGCGTTCGTAAACTTGCTCAGAATTCTGGATCCCAAACGGCCCTAAGTTTATCATTTTCTGTAGCCTCATATTGTAGCCTAGCTTGGCAAATATGAGTGCTTTGTGTGCTGCTAAAGCCTTAGATTGTTTTACAGTTGACTTTTAGATTGTTTTTACATTTGCTCTTAGACTGTTTTACAGTTGACTTTTATAGCAATTTCTGGATTTAATATTTGTATTTTTGGCCGTTTTGTTTTCTTATGATGTTTGTGATTATCTCAATTCAGGCTCACATTGTGTTGTTTCCTGCCAAATCTGAATCTAAAAAACGTACTTATTTTCCTCTTCAAACTACACCACAATTAATACACTTACATAAATATATCAAATGAATATTTTTATACCTCTGAGGATCAGTAGCAGCTTATCAGATTATAAAATGTACTGCTTTTTAAAAAGGGACTAAATTAATATTGAGCAGAATTTAGATAGTTATCGTTGGTTCGGCCCTCCAACACAGTTCAGATGCTTCATGTGGCCCCCTATAGAAAGTAATTGCCCAGTCCTGATTTAGACCAATACTTCTTTATTTATTTCTTATGCAAGGCTATGTGGGTTGCTCAGCTGGATTAAGCTGAGCAGCAACAGAGGCTTTAAAATAGTCAACTTGAGAAAGACCCACAGATTATGCAGTTCATCATTATGCAGAACATCAGATTTACATGTAGCAGCATAGGCACAGCCCTGCTTTAGTTTAGTGCCATGGTCACTCAGGGCAAAGTTTCATTGTTTAATCTTTCTGCAGTTCTTTATGCTCTACCTTAAACGTTTATTCTTGTTAAGGAGGGACTATGTCTGTGAAGCCTACCAGGCAGCAGGGTCATACTCGGCCCACACGCGGATGAACTCGTCCAGGTGGTGAGGTCCAAGTATAGAAGCATCTCGTGTTAAGTACTCAAAGTTGTCCATGATGACAGCCACAAATAAGTTCAACATCTGGAAGGATTAAGAAAACATTGCAGGTTTGTTGGCTTCTGATGGATTTCTATTATCACTGATACAGTGTTTCCTGTTTGTTTCTATGTACTGTTGTGTCTGACCATACAATGCAGATGTGGCAGATAGCGATATGGCTGTAAAAATTGGGGGAAAATTATGCATGTTTGTGTGAGTGTATATATGTAAGTGTGATTCTACGCACCAAGAATGAGCACAGAAAGATGAAGGAGACAAAATAGAAGTATGCAAAATCACTGCCACACTCTTTCCCACTGGAGCCTGAGAGCTGGTCACACACCTTCTCACTCAAACATGATAGCATGATTTCATGCCATGCCTCACCAGTGGCACTCCTAATGTTGACACACAAAAACACACACAAACATTACATACAAATCTTACACAAGTTCATATTTTCATAGCATGTTGTGATTATAAATAAAAGAATCTAACGGAATGATGGTTTCTTCCCTCATTTACATTTACTAACAACCCCTGGGAATGCCAACTAAACCTTTGTCACAAACTCTTTTACAGAAAACTGCATATCACCAATGGAATCTGCCCACTACAAACTAGCAAAATATACATATATATAGATATGTGTTTTGTACCTGAACAGCAGCATGAGTGCTTGAAAGAAGGTGCGGAAATTGTTGTGGTGGTTGATAGAGGAGTCTTCATTTAACTCTATGTTTCCAAACACCTAACAGACAGACAGGACTAGGTTAAGACATGGTGTTAATACTGCGGGCAGAGCTGTCTCCATTGCTGTAAAGGACAGCTAACTCACACACAAACATTAAACTCTCTGAGGCATATTGGGAGCATACTGTTTTGTATCAAGAACCTTCAGGCTCTGTGCATATATGATTTGATATAATCAAATATGAAGGTCCATTTGTCATGCTGAATTATTACAACATGGATTTACATCCATCATCTCTTGATTAGCAACCTCAACTCTTAGGCTTTATCCTCACGGACATTTGAATTTTGGATAAATGAACATATTCTGAACACCATATGCATTTTTTGTAGCGTTTTGGTTCTGCATTTGATTGGCTTTACACTGGCATTCGTCTGATGCTGTTTGACCCAACCTGCAGCCCAAAGTGTAGTTTCTTGTATTCACCTGTGGGGGCAGTATTTATTCGTGTTGGGATTTGTAGTTTTACATTTTCCTTCAAAACCTGATTTGTCGTAGTTCCCAAAATAATTGAATCACAGGACACACTCAGTCCTCCAGAATGTCAACCGAACGCCATGCAAACACAATACCTGTGTTTTCTTTCTGTTAGTCAGGATTTTGCCATTACGCAACACCAAGATATTGTTGAATACAGTGGGTTTTTTTTTACGCAACACGAACGTGCAGCCGACCGAACCCCAGGGCTGAATGCCCTTTTGGACACTGGGATTCGCTCCAATGAGCACAAAAACAGTCAGTGCTCAGTCTGTACTCACCTGGCACCAGGAACGCCCAAACTACACCTGATTCAGACAACCATGTGGATGTGGCTTTAGAAGTCAAAGCTGTTGCCAAAGATTACTAAAGCATATTATAAATATAAAATAAAATAATGTAAAAACTTCCAACCATCATTTGTATGTACGCAGGCAAGACAATTTGACCAGCTTCTGCTGTGAATAAGGTTTTTGTCATCAAAACAGACAGATAAAAAACTGTCAGAATAAAAAAATGCAGAATATAAATTAATACAAATTGAATAAACATGTAATTACGCACACTAAATTCTGTAATTCCATATAACAGAAAACTGTTTTATATTTTCATTGTATTAGTTAAAAAAATGGGTTAAAACACTCAGTTATCTGCCATTTTTATAAATAAAATTTTAATTATTAAGTAGTCCAGATGGTCACAATTGCGTGTTTAGGAAATATGCTTTGTGAAACCTGGAACAATTTTCATACATCAAACACTGTCTCATGCATGAAGAGCAGGTTCAGACCTATGTCACTGAATATGAGAGATTACCCAGCTAACTGATTATTCTGCTCCTTTTCCTCTATAAATTCCAATTAGCACCCACTGCCAATGCCATCCTAATCAAAGCCATGCCAGGCACTCTTATTCCAAACACAATCCACTTGGCAAGGAAACAGACTTCTTGTCATGCTGGCTGTGATATGTGCAAACTTTCACTGCCACAATTCTATAAAACCACTATCCATGCAATTTATCCATGAAAATCCATAACCAAAAGCTGCTAATTTGCAGTTGTGTCTAATTTCCAGCATCATCTGTGAGACATATGGCAATGGTGAGTTGCACCAATGTCCACACATGATACACTCTCAGCATACTGGTTTTGCTGCTTTTCTGTCCATAAGACATACTTATCACTGATAAACAATTGCATCATAATTGACTGAGTAGCAGGATTCCAGACACACTGTGAGCAAGAAACAGTGAAGTAACTTGAATAAACATTTGACCAGATTTTAAACAAATCTCCTGAATTTGAAAAACTACAGTAACATCATTTAATTCATTTGTATGTCTCATCATCAGTTTATTCTACAAATTGTACAAATTATATGCATTTAATTAAATGATCAAGTAACCTGTCTTCTTTTTGCTTAGTAACATTTATTTGAGCCCCTCAGAAACATTTAGTAGTTTGTTACTTTCTATTTGTACTGTTTGTCATTAAAAATCTCAATTAATTGTAAAAATAACTTGTAATAATTGTAATATAAAAGTTTAATAACAGCCCTTCTTCTAAAACATACTACGTTTTGAGCAAAGATACATTTATATTAGAATACGCACTTCATCCACATCAACTTTGTAAGAGTAGTGTTTCTATAAATAACATAGGCTGAAACTGATTAAAGAACTCACCTGCATCCCAATAATGGCATAAATAAAGAAGAGCATGGCGATCAGAAGGCACACATAGGGCAAAGCCTAGAAGCCAAAAAAGAACATCAAGCATTTTTACAGCAGAATATTTTCGAGCATTATAAACATTGGACAATAATGGCAAACATGCTCTTTAACACATAAAAGTGAGCTGCTCTCCCTGCACATTCAGTAGACTCCTACACCAAAAGCTGCACCCACAAGAAAGGAATATATTACTAATGAAACATTATAGATCACAAAACAATTTAAACAAAATCCTCATATAGAAATCATTATAAATAATGACAGGTCAGGAAACAAAAGGTTCACTAATCGAAGCAGATGGCACAAATGTCAGATCACAGCTGAATAGCCATCTCACTTCTTCAGTTACTCTAGTTTTGTTATTCTGACATTATCACAGTGTAAAGCAAACAGCAAACATGTGTAACCTTCATTAACCTATTCACTATGAACTGATATTTGCCTTGAATTCTGCTACAAAACATTGATATAACCATCCTATAAATATGGAATGACACATGCCATATGCTGTCACGAGTTGTCATGACAAGTTGTCATGCCCATAATGTAACATCTTAGCATGACACCAAAAAAATGAAGGGCCAGAATGAAACTCTACTAAAAGATTCATCATATTTTAGATTATTAGTAGAGGTGTAAACAATAAAATAACAAATATGGAGGTCAGAAATACTTCAGAAAGTCAAGTGTTTGTTTTCTTAATTACCAGCTTCAAGAGGAGCCACTTGGGATGATGTACAAATATAGGAAATAAGAGTCAAAGTATGTTTACACTTAAGAATAGGCATCGGAAGGAAATGTAATCAATTTATCTACAGTTTGACAGTCCTATTTAAAGTCCAATTTAGTATTGTTTTACCTACCCTGCTGTTTAAGTCTTGCAGATTCATTCACTTGTAAACGTCTACATAGAGCTTTATGGACAAAAATTACAGTTCCTTACCTTGAAGGACTGAACAAATGTCCAGAGCAGGATGCGGATGGTGTAGCCTTGCCTCAGGAGCTTGATTAGGCGAGCAGCACGAAAGAGTCTCAGGAAACTCAGATTGATCCTCTTGTCCTGCTGAATGACACAGAGTCTACATTAATCCCACAAGCCTGACTAGTGCACTTAAATCCCACCAGCTCTGCAGCCAGTTTGTGAAAATCGATAGAGGCTTTTTATGCATTGGTGCAAATATGTCCAAAATTGAAATCAGCAAGGAAATGATTTCTGCTAACCATTCTCATGCAATTTAGTGTTACAGATCGTTAAAATAATGATGATGATAAAAAAAGCTTAAGCCAGAACCATGCATCCACATCAGTAAATAGCGCTTATGTACAATATGTATAGAATTTGTAACAAAGAATAAGGAACCAAAATGAAAACATTCAACATTAGTTGATTCCCATGACCGTGCAATAAGAATCCCGGGAATCAAGATCAAAATGAAAATCAGTACCCTAAAAATCATAAGCTGGCACTGCATATTAAAAAAACAGCTTGACATAAATATGTAAGACAGAGACAGCTGAAGATGGTCCGGACAGATGGACAGAAGTGGAGCAGGACAAATAAAGCCACTTACCGTCTGTAGAGTCCATTTGCGAGAGAAGGGGACAGGTGCCAACAGAGATTTAGCATGGAAACAGAGTGACAGTGAAATTACAAGGAGGGGCGAGAGCCTACTCTGACACACTGAGTCTCAACTCTCAACACTCATCAGGGAGATAATACCCTGTCGCCTGCGCTTCAGCAAATGAAATTCCCCTTCTTGTTAAATAAACAATTGGCAAAATTAGGCCTGAAATGGAAGTTACTCTAGATGAGAATTATTCTTACAGGTCGACTGAAGAACTGACCTGAATACATTCTGCCCACAACTGAGTATCTGCCACAAGGCATGACAAGCTTTACAGTAAAAATCCCACTTAGTCAAATGAGAAACTTGATGTTAACCTATTTTATCTGAGAAATGAACTGAAATTAATAAATAAGAAATTCAAGTATTTATTTATTTTTTTACAAAACTGAGTTGCTATCTCTTAAAAGGTTGAAATGCCAGTGTTCTGCAAAACTAGATGAGTATCTACAAAAGAGTGCATCTGTGGGCAGACTTACGGCTGGGTGGACTTATGGCTGAGAACTAAATCATAACACTGATGTTTTCATTTTGTGACTTTGTACTTTGTTTACCAGCAAGATCCTCTTGCACCCGAGCAATTGTATCAAACAAAGAGTGAGAAAGAATAAGTTGAAGACACATAAATACACAGGTAGAGACACTGAAGTCTGAAAGCTGTAAATGAAGATGTTGTCGTTGTTCTCTGCAGGCTTTTCTACACCATTCAAACCCCACTTATAACAAGCCACAAAATGACAGGAACCATACTTTTTTCTTTTTTGCTTCGAGAGCCATTTCCTGAAAACACTTTCTTACCTTGATCTCAGTGACTAGGATGTCAGTTATGCTGCCCAATACGGTCACAAAGTCGAAAATGTTCCAGGCCTCCTTCAAGTAGTTCTAGACAAATTAATAGTGAAAGAGAAAATGGACTGAGAAGGGCAGTTATGATTTTTTCCAAAATAAATATCATATTTCATACCTTGCAAATATTTCCATGTAATGTATTTGTTCCTTTTTCACCTTTATTTCTTTATGTTTTAAAATACCAAAATTCATTTACATTATGTGAAAACATGCCAATAGAATATTGCTGTGTCTTTTCCTTGTACTATATGCTGCATGTTTGTTTTCCTGATTTTTTGTTGAATACCTTTGTTCAAATGCCATTTTTTCCCAACCTGTTCTATTATTAATTAGGAGAAAATCATATTGTGCTTGTCACCAGAGCAAAACGCTTTTTAAAAGTGTTTTTTAGTGTTTTATTAGAAAATCTGGATGACAATAGACACAGTATACGTTAGCTTCTGTGCTAAACTAGACAACAAAATTTGGCTCCTAAAAATATCTTAGGTGATCAAGTGCATATGGCATAAGTGGAAACTTAACAAATTATATTTTTCCTTAAACCAGGCTTCCATAACAATTTGTTTTATATATAAAAAAAAACTTAGATGAAAAAATAAATGAAACTGAGAGGTTCCTCAATGTATTTTAATTGATGTCACTGGTCATACCACTTGCGCGCTCAGACATGCATACAAGTGCTCTTACAGTATGTTGCTTAGCGATGGAATGGGTCTTGGTACAACAGGACAATCTGTCATGAGTTTCAGTCATGGCTTCTGAATGCCACAGTGATTTGTTGGGATTTAGCTGCACAAGACTTGAAACAACAGTGGCGAGACATCAGAGGTAAGTAACACATGCCACATGCGAGAGGAGAGTCATTTAATAAATGAGGCTCTTAAATGGAAATGGAGCCTGAGATAGGCCTGCTGCTGCTGCAGGCTGGAGCGGACACCACTGTGAGCACAGATTTATGTGCCACAAAGAGAGTCCTGGCTTATTCATCAGCCACCATGGTTCACATTCTTTCACAAAAAAACGCATCTTCCTCTCCAGCTTTTGCCTGTTGATCACAAATTTTATCCTCTTCCTGAATAAAGTCGGTTCCAGTATCAAATGAGTAATGAATTCATTATGATTAAATTCATTACATCATACAACTTATTGTATTGTTTTGTCAGTGAAGGATTGTTTACTATTAGTGCATGAACAGGCATGCAGAAATGTTTCTCACCAGCAGACCGAAGGCAATGATCTTCAGGATGCATTCCAGAGTGAAGAGGGCAGTGAAAATGATGTTCAGCCACCTTAGCATATCCTCATAAGGCGTTGGGGCTTCATGGAACTACATACAACAATGAAAATAGCATCAGAATTGCAGGCAGATTATAAAGGCTTTCAAATTTCTAAATATACCAGAATAATTACTAAATTGTTCAATTACAAATTTAAATTTTACTACACAAACAAATGCATATAAACAAAAGAGAGCAGAACATTTATTTACAGAGGCAAATTGATACTCTGAGCACTCCCATCAATGTATGAAACCTGGAGCCCAGATCCTAACAACGCATCTGGCTGGGGCTAAAATGTCCTCTGTGAGATTTTTATGTGTGATAACATTTGGAAAGGAGGTAGCAGCATATAATGTTAGTGTATAAGATCTATTAGGACTTCATTTCACAAAACATATAATTTAAACCCAATCAATACACATTTTTCCTCTTCCAAAACACTGAATATAACAAAGTCAAAACAAGGTCAAACGTAACACAAACTTAAAAAAATGATAACACATCGCTCATACTAGACTACTAGCAGCTCTCGTTTTGAGTTACTAGTGTAAGGGACATGTGGACTACAGAGCACCCATGTACATGGATATAAGTTTCTGCTAAATCCAGTAAATGTAAACAAAGTTCTAATATAAATTAGGGTTAGGTAGTAATTAGTACCATTAAGATTCCAATAGAGACCGAATGTATCATCCTTGAGGCAGAATTGATGGTATGACTCTCATGTTCTCTACAGACTCTCTACATTACTGCACTTATTCGCACATTAAGAGCAGAAACATTTTGAGCATTTGTTTATACAGGCAAATATAATTGTTTGTGCATTCTGCATGTATCCATGAGAAATGTCCTGGGTCTACTTGTTGTGCAAACAATTCATTCTCTCAAAATAAACAAAAATTACATTTCCTGCCAACTTCCAACAACAATGTGGTAGTTAACCTAGCATACTTTGGAGAATCAATACTTGGATGTCAATACTTGAATACATTTTCATAACAGCCATAGGATTAGACAAAGGCTGTTAGGGAGAATGGCTCCAATGCATTTTAAACCGAATTGTCAATAATGAATAAAGAATCTGGGCACAAGGCCAAAGCTTTGAGACTCTATGAGTAAAATGGCAAGTAAGTTTAGACCTGAAAGAATATATATTGGCCTGAATGGACAAAACATATGCTCTGGCCATAAATACATTCTTTCATAGAAATTGTAGTGAGATTGGACTGTGCTGTTTTTAATTAATGTATCTTATTTTAATAATATTTTCTATTTTGTGGAAATCTTGGTCAGCCTTCATCATCTTGTCCAAACTTGCAAAAGAATGAAAACGCACATTTCCAGGTGGATAGATCTAATGTGATTCATGGCAGGTGCAGGTGAGCGTGCATATTCTTGTACCTTCATCATAAGTACCACTGTGTTGACTGCTATCATAGTTAGGATGGAGTATTCGAAGGGTGTTGAGACCACAAACTTCCACATCTTATACTGATAGGACTGCTTGTCCTGGGGCATGTAGCGGGTAAGGGGCTTGGCATTGATGGCAAAGTCAATGCACGCTCGCTGTCGAAAAAAATATAAAGAAATGCACATAAAAAAACAAAAATCATCTTCTCATTACAAAACCACACAGGCCCTTCTGTAGGCTCCCTCATGAAACATCTGCTTCAGGACTTCACTAGTACTTGCCATCCTCCTCTATTCCGGTTTTTGATCTAAAAGTATTTAATTATCATAGAGTCTCAGTCTCTCCAGAGTCCTCCGAATCAAAGACCGAAAGACCGAAAGCAAACATCAAACTAGCGTCGACATCCACAAGGGAAGTCTCCTAAAGCATGTTTAAACAGCTAATCACAGAAGTTATTGGCCTTTCTGAGAACAAGCCAGCACTTCTGAACAGCTCTGCTAAGGGCATGTGGTGACGAGAGTGAGTGAAGCAGAGGAAAAACAGAGTCAGGTAGAAAAAGATACTAAAGCGATTTACAGAGCAATCATGAACACTGGGGTTTTTCTCATCTAGTCTTCTGGCATTCATGTGTGTGTGTGTGTGTGTCTGTCTGTCTGGGTGAATCAGTGATCAGATGGAAAGGATACAGTTGGACAGGTGTATTGGCCCTCACTTCTGAGAGAAATTCTCTAAAGAGCTTCTCACCCTGAGTGTCTCTCTCACACACAAACACACACACACACACACACACACACACACACACACACACACGTGTGCACAGACGTGCTTGTAAACAGATGCTGTCCAAAATATTTTAATGAATGGTGTTTTGGCTAGCGTGAAGTAATGCTAAGTTTGTGAAAGGCACTATGAAATGAATAGTACTTACCTATTCATTTACAAAAAGGCTAACATGGGCCAGTTGCTTTTTGTCTCACTAACTATCTCACAAGAGTCTAGGTAGCACTGCTCGACGTACCTCATTCTTCTCCAAGCTGCACTCGGACATGGCCTTGTCACCCTGCTCCTGGAAGGTAATGATGATTAAAGCCACGAAAATGTTGACGAAGAAAAAAGGGAAAACCACAAAGTAAACCACATAGAAGATAGAGGTCTCCATGCGGTAGCCTGGGCTCGGCCCTTGGTCCTCATAGGTGGCATCCACAGAGTGTTTCAGCACCCTGCACACACACACACACACACACACACACACACACACACACACACACACACACCCCACACACAAAATCATGATGAAAGGTGACAATCCATTGCCATAAGACCCTAACTGCCTTTTAAACACCTAAGATCACAGGGGTACAAATAGACATAAGGCTTATCTGCAAATGCCTGCATGATTAACACAGGTGTGAACAGAGGCAAAAAGCTTTCAACTCATTGGTTTAACGGTTAAATAAAAATACAGGTTTTAATAGAGTATGCTATTTATAAAAAAAAAAACAAATCCTGGAACTTTTGAAATTGAAAATGTAAAATAACCCAGGTGTAAGTGATTGGCCAAGAAGTCACTTTTCATTCAAAAAGCCACATTCGGAACTCAAGATCGCAAAGACAGATTTCTCAGGAGGTCCTCTTTTAGACGTTCTTGTGTTTGTTAGCAATGTTAGCTGTATATCTACTGCTCTGAACCAGATAAGAAACCTTCTGGGTAATTGTCTTGGCAGTGTGAACATCTGGGGTAAAAGGAAGAATGATTAAATCTGCAAAGGGACGGGATGTGTGCCTGTTTGAATAATCATCTTAAAGTTCAGTGAGATCCTGTTGACTTTAGTAATTTAAGTCTAAATATAAAAGGAAAATATAAAAGGTTACTTAACCTTATCTCTGTCTTCTGGATCTATAGCAAATGGTCATCTACTATGCATTTTCCTTCACAATATTTATTAATTATGCACTAATAAATATTAATAATAAAATGCAATTTGTATCTGTACTGGGAAGTTATTCCTTGTTGTAATTGATCACACATCACAGATGGAGCAGATGGCGATGAGGCTGAAAAACCCTGGAACATTCCTTAAAGAAATACAGTTAAAATTAGAAGTAAATGGTTTCTGTTATATGACTATTCTGCTCTCCCAGCTGTTGCACTCAGTCCGTATACATCAGCTCAGATTACACGGTCTATCACTCTTTAGCAGAAAATCTGTCAGTCTCACAGAAATGTGCATGCATGTACATGCCATCCACCCACCAGTACATACATATTCACACAAGTGCACGTTCATTTATGCAGGCAGACACATTTCCTTACATCCCTATATTTCCGCACATATATGCGCACAATCCCCTGGGGCACATGAAGTTTGTTCAACAGAGCAAAATCTCTCTGTGATGATAATAATTGTAGTTAATGAAGTGACATGAGGCTACAAAGGGTCTAATTATGTGTGCTATTCTGTATGCAAGCTTATAACACTACGCTGGACATGCAGTGGAACTCACATTGGCCAGCCTTCTCCTGTAGACACGGTGAAGAGAGTGAGAAAAGCCCACAACACGTTGTCATAGTGAAACTCGTACTTCTTCCACTCCCGCGGCTGGGCAGCCACCTTGTCCCCATCATAATCCAGAAACTGACCCCTGAAATGGGAAGACAAAACACAAGATAAAACACATAATAAAAGCTGAGAAAACAAAGACAAATTATCTTGGGTTTTATAAAAATATGTTTCTGGCAAAAAAGATAATGGCTCAAAAAGCATAAAGAAGATTTCCTAAGGTCTTCTAATAATGGCACACAAAGCACAGCGTCACACAGCATCCAAACTAAATTAAACTATTGTTTTCAATGAAGGTGCAGATACTGACTCCAACATATATTGTTGTTGCACAGAGCTGGTCAGCAACTCTCTTATTACATTTCCTGTAACATTTTCCCATAAATGCAAAAGTTAAATCCAGAATAAAATTACAAAGGTACATAGCATGTTGCATCAAGTGTAGAAAGACAGAAAAGTCTGATAAATTCAGAATTGTGGTTGAACCAATGCATGTGAAATGTGCGTCCTTCAGACTTCCATGTACATAAATGTTTGTAGCTCTGCCCTTTTACTTCGTATGTATACATGGATGTTTGGACTTTAAAGAGGTTCACATGCTCCATTAAACTTTCATAACATTGCCTATTAAGGAGTTAGTTTTCATTAAGCAAATGTCACAACCAAACAGCAACCGTAAGGAGAAACAAGCACATGTTCATTTGTGTCAGAGGGCAGAGAGAACGCAGAGGTATCTGCACCTGCAGTCTTTCTGCAGAGCCTTGGACTCGTCAGTGCAGTAGAAGAATTTGCCCTTAAATAGCTGCACAGCGATGACAGCGAAGATGAACATGAAGAGGATGTAGACGATGAGGATGTTCAGCACATTCTTCAGAGAGTTCACAACGCAGTCAAACACCGCCTGAAGGGACAAACACACGCACACACAAATTAAAACAGTACATATAGCACCACATTTATGGAGATATGCAGTAACAATGTCTTCGTTAAAACGATGTGCACTAAATAAACTGCGATGTGTCACTCTGAAGTGTATTAGGGTTAAACACTGTGGAAATCACACAGCTTTCTGTTTCATATTACAATGACTGCAGTTTTTATGCTGATAAAGTAACATGTAATGTTAGAACACTGGGTCAAAACGTACAGTTTTTTAAGTGATTCAATTTAGTTTCACTTTGTCAGTGCCCCGTCTTTGGTCAGTCCCTCGGCACTCTTGATTTTTTAAATAATAATAATTAGTCTGGCTGTTTTTGGAGATATAACGGTACCCCTTTTGACATACAAGACCCAGTTTCTATCATCCATGAGCTGTTAGTATCATTTACATTTATGGCATTTACCTGATGCTTTTATCCACACTTCTATTCCTTAACTACAGGGGACTGCTAAGTAAGGGTCTTGCTCAGGAACCCAGTGGTGGTATGCCGAAGGTAGGATTTGAACCCATAAACCATGAGCCAATATCCTACCCGCCACCACCACCTTCATCTCTCATGTTGTTTCTATTCTACAAGGACGTTTTTCTGCTTTTTAAGAAAAGTAATGTAAGTTAATCAGTCAATTCATTTTGATAGTCATTTCTCATTTCTAAATAATTTCTTTACCTCAGGGGACTATATGCAACTAAGTGATGACAGACATTGGGAGAATAACTGGCTTTCATTCAAAGTGAATGGATTAGTTTTAGATAATTGCCAGTGGATCCAAAGGTGGGGTGTCAGACTGCCATACAGCAAAAACAGGCTCAAAATGAGCTTAAATGTAACTTTTATATACTCAATATACAGCTATTATCCTGCTTATCCACTGCAGCTGTTTAAAGGGTACAGTGAAACAACTGAGTGCTTAACAAGCTGGCGACCAAACTTAAGCTCTTTCCTAACAAAACAGTCCTGCGGCATTTGGCTGATGCTCTTATCCAGAGCAACTTACAGTCATTAGTTACAGGGATAGTCCCTCTGGAGCAACTGAGGGTTAAGTGTCTTGTTCAAGGACTCAGTGGTAGAAAATGGGGGTTCAAACCTGTGGTTGCTGCTACAAACATAGTCAGTCCCTCACAATATCTATTGAGACACCATTGCAAATACACATCTTATTTTAAAAGACAGAAGATAATCAAGCCAGCACAACTGGCTGCTGGGTATTGATCAGACGTAGGTGAATATGAATTTTAGAGTAATTCATAAGCAGATGCACATGTAATTATGCACACAATTAATGAAATGTGCTGTTAGGCTTGTGCACCAATCAGACACAAGACAAAGACTCATGGTACTTTCAACATCTTAAAAGTGCTAAGTGCATTGGGCTTTGGTATTACTTTAATGTTTTTGGAACCAGATGTTCAGTTGTTTGGACTCTCATTTGGTTTTCACTCAGTAAGCCCTCATGCCCTGTGGATGTGATGCTGGGAAAATATTTCACCATGGAGCAAAATGATAAGTCAAATTTAATTAATATTGTTCTGCAGTTCCTCTCCATTAAACGGATTAAATGCATCCTTTATTTAATGTTTGTTTTTCATTCTTATAAAATGGCACAGCACACAAGTCCTAGCATCAGGCTGAGAGATTTTGGAAACAAATCCCATAACGTTATAAAGCACATGTTACTGAAAAAACAGCATCAATGCAAAATGGGTTTCTACCTAAGAGCCTGTATGCAGTTGAGTTTGGACGGAAAGTGTATCACCATTACATTTTCTGAAATGAAATGCAAAGTGTAAAGAGGCTTAAGGACTGTGCACCTCACCTTCAGTTTAGGCAGGCGTTTAATGGTCTTAAGTGGTCTCAGTACTCGCAGTACTCGGAGGGATTTTATGGTGTTAATGTCCTTGCCTTTGGTCCCTCTGTGGGATACAATCAATGAGTTAGTGGAGAAGAGGTACACACACACACACACACACACAAACACACACACACACTTGCACATGCTCTCCATTCATTTTCATCCAGAGTGAAACCTTTACCATTCTCTCACTCATTTGTCCTGCATTACATTAGCCAGTGAGATCTTTATTATGAAAATACATGCAAGTGATTTATGAATTATTGTACAGAAACATACCTACCACCACGCCTAGAAAACTATATACCGTATTTTTCGCCGTATAAGACGCTCCACAATATAAGACGCACCCGATTTTAAAGGAGGAAAATCTAGAAACAAAAAGTGTCCCAAAACTTTTGTCCAATCTAGATACATTTCATTTACATTAGAGCCCAGATCGGGCCCAAAAAATGAAAACCGACATGACCCAAACCTGTGCACTTGTGTCCGAAACCAGCCTGGCCCGACAAATTGATTGTAATTATTTAAATTTTATACGTGCGCCGTTATAACATAAGCTCTGAACTGTGGGTGCGTTTATAAACTGACACCCTGCGCTGCTGGAGCTCCAAGCAACTCAAATGCTGCATCACAGCCCGGTCTGACCCGAAGGTGGTGGCAGACAATATCGGACCGGGTTCGGGTTCAAGCAGAGAATCTAAAGTCTAATTCACAGTGCCGCTCAAAGGACGAAAGTTTTGGGACACAACATCGTTAATCTCTAAGTTCGAGCGTCCTTTACCTTTTTCTCCCCTCCCTATCGCACAGGAAAAACGTCTCGTTTTTGTCAACAAACATTAAGACACTTTAGCACAGTTTTTATATTTTAAACCACATTTAGTCTCGTTTTTATTCGTCAACAAAAATACATTATAGATTTTGTTTCGTTATCGCCACATGACCAGCATTAACGTTGCATCTCGTCTCGTTTTTGGTTGACTGCAGCACACACAGCATAAACAG
The DNA here is from genome assembly GCA_037832545.1 of Rhabdalestes septentrionalis. Lineage (NCBI taxonomy): Eukaryota > Metazoa > Chordata > Actinopteri > Characiformes > Alestidae > Rhabdalestes > Rhabdalestes septentrionalis. Next base: position 7,780,003 of record JBBMFX010000021.1, read on the forward strand.
AGGACTGCGAGCACACACCACACAAAGTTAGGTGCAGTTTTAATGCAGGCAAAATGTATATTCGTCGTATAAAATGCACCAACTTTTCTCCCCCTGTTTTGGGGAAGAAAAAGTGCGTATTATAGGGCGAAAAATGCGGTAGTCAGTTAGGAACATTGACTATTCTTCACTGACAACTGAGCGGTTAGATTGTCTGGTGTATGACTGCTGTAACTTTTTTATATAAGGTGTTACTTTAATTAACATTTGTGTACCATCATCTCAACATAATGTGGTATTAAACCCTTAAGTTTGCTGGTAATAAAACAGTGTGTCTCTTCTTTAGCTGTGGTCCAACCCCTTCACCAGGGGGTTTCCAGCCCAGTCCCTCTCCGCAGCCTTCCAACAGCCCAGCAACAGGACGCACCCCACAGAGCTACCCACCTCAAGTGCCTTCTCCAGGATCTCTTAATACTCCAGGTACAGTGGACTCCTGACTCTACAATCCTCTCAAAGTAGTCAGTGATTTGCTAGGGCTTTGCATATATTTTAGTACCTTTTTAGAATTTAGATTCATTTTTATTGCCATACGTTATGGTTAAAAATGTGGTACATTTATCCTTTTACTTATCTATTAAACTTTAGGCAACCCTAACTCGGTGATGAGTCCAGCAGGTGCTTCACAGTCAGAAGACCAGCTATATATGGACAAACTCAAACAGCTGTCCAAATACATAGAGCCACTGCGCAGGATGATTAATAAAATCGACAAAAATGAAGGTATTATCAATGCATTTTTGACCCTTATCCTCTTATGTTTTTACTGCTGCTGATTTTTTTTTTCTTTTACAGACAGGAAGAAGGATCTGAGTAAAATGAAAAGTCTGCTGAATATTCTCACTGATCCTAATACAAGGTGAATATGTAGTCTAGAAACATACTTTCAGTTTGTGAAATACTTGGTTTTGGATAAAGATTCAGTTACCTTTCTTTACCACTAGATGTCCCCTAAAAACACTACAAAAATGTGAAATAGCCTTGGAGAAACTGAAGAATGACATGGCAGTGGTGAGTTGTTCAAAGTTTGTTTATGTACTTTTGCGTAATGATTTATTTTGTTAAAAAAAAAAGTGTAGTATCATATGTAGAGTGCACTTTATAGTAACAATAATTTGCATTTGTGTGCAGCTGATTAATTTAAATGTAAAAAAATTGTGTTCTTTTACTTTCTCATTTATTCCTTAGCCTACCCCACCTCCTCCAACTGTGTCCAGCACCAAAAAGCAGTATCTCTGCCAACCCTTGCTGGATGCTGTTTTAGCCAACATACGCTCACCAGTCTTCAACCACTCCCTTTATCGATCATTTGCTCCTGCTATGACAGCCATCCATGGACCACCAATTATGTGAGTACAACTGAAATCATTTCCTTGATAGGTCAAAATGTAGTAGTGTTGTATTTAACTGTAGAAATAATCAAGTTGTGCTTGCCTCATGTCACACTTCAAGGACATTTGAAGTACAATACTACAATTTTCAGTTGCTCACCACTCTCACTTCTGATGCAGAGGGCCAGTAATTCCTACTCGTAAAAGAAAGTATGAAGATGATGATCGTCAGACCATCCCTAATATACTACAAGGAGAAGTAGCACGTCTTAATTCCAAATTTCATGTCAACCTGGACCCAGCCTTCTGTAGTAATAATGGGACAGTGCACCTAATCTGCAAACTAGGTGAGTTTGAAAGAAATACTCCTTCATGTATGCTAAGGCCCTTTATTTAAATGTAGCCTGATTTGTGTTGTATTTTTATTTCAGATGATAAGAATCTTCCTAGTGTTCCTCCTCTCCAGTTGAGCATTCCAGCAGACTATCCTGACCAAAGCCCTCAGTGGGATAATGGCAGTCAGCAGTACGGTAAGATAATGTACACTGGTGTTTACAATATTTTAAGACTGCTTCACCAATAAAGAAGTTTCACTGGAATGTCAGTATGACTACTTAAAGAGCTAGAAATTTGACAAGTGAAATAAATTAGCTGGCAAGCTTTTGTTTTTATTTATATTTCTCTATTTGCAGATCAATTTCATTCACTCTTGCTCTCAATTTGCTGTTTAAGATCTGGTGACCGAAACACAAATGCTACATAATTTTTTGCTTTCTTTTTGGCTTTTTCCAGAGGCTAATCCATTCCTGCAGACTGTACATCGGAACATGACCTCCAAACTTCTTCAACTTCCCGACAAGCACTCAGTGACAGCCCTGCTAAATACTTGGGCTCAGAGTGTGAGACAAGCTTGCCTCTCAGCAGCTTAGTTTAATAATTTTGCTCTTGATTGTTCTTTCAGACACTAGTATCTACACCTTACTCAGTATTTACACCTTTCCTGTCTTACTCATGATTTGTACACGTTCTCCTGCTGTTTTATTCTAAATGCAAGAAGTGAAAGTTGCTTTTGTGATATGTGCATGAATGCATTTTTATTTTCATTAATAAATATTGCGTCTGCCACTTCAGTATAGTATGTGAAATCCTGAGTCGTTTCCAAAATAACTTGGTTGACACTCTGTGAAACTTAAGAGTATTTTATATTACATGTTTATGAAACCTGCTATTCTGCACTGCTCCGCAAAGCTGGCACCAAAGCTCACACCCTCTGCCATGTTAGCCTGGCACATTGCTCCGTCCACGCAGGGAGAGATACGTTTAGTGCACTCTAAAATACAAAGTTCACTCTAAAACAAAGGAAAGTTGGGACAAAAGACCTGTGATATAAGCTGCAGCATACCGTCTTCTGGGAACTGCACAAGGTAGCTTTGGAAACCTCTGTGGCTCTTTAGTCACATTTACATCATTTTATTCCTTCCTTCTTGACAGGGTTAAAGTTCATCATTAGCAAGATAGGCTTTAGTCAAAATGTAATTGGCCGAGTGATTCTTGTGTTGAAAACGATGTCTTTGGGAACAGCCTTGATGTGGATTATCTGGAAGAGTCAAAAACCAGGACTGCTAAGTTCTGTTGGTGTGGGAGAGAATCACAGTTTATATTAAACCAATGTTACTGGACTCACTTCCTGAGATGGCAGAGTGTTGGTGTTGTACAGCTGTCATGTGATGATCTCACACTCCTGCAGGGTGTGCGCTTTTGGGGACTGAGACCGGTTGTAGTGGATCCTTAGAGGCTGTGATGAGCCTTCCTTTGGCCTCTGGAACTTGCTCTATTCTGTGAGGCATAATCTGCAAGTTGTGAGTGATGACTGAATTCGCCCAATTCACAAAACCTGTTCAGTAAGCAATTGTTGATCAATCTAGTTAGCAAAACAATTACTGTTCTTTTGCATCATACAGAATAATATCAAATGAACGACATGGTTTAACATGAATGCCCTTAATGTATTAGTTACCCATGGTTTGCATCTGCGTCTGATTAGTACTATGTACCCAGGTACCAAAATATATAATTTAAACAGCTGAATAGTTCAGGTATAAGTTTTAACATTTTTACAGCAATCACAATTTATATTTTGAAAAAGTGCCATCGAATCAATGTTGTCTAAATGTCATGTTTTCAGTATAAAATAAGTAGCTAAATTAAGGAGCATAATTTTGGGTGACAACATTTTTGGGGAGTCTCAAACGTTCTAAATTATGCATCATGTGCTTTGGACACGTGCATCATATTGCTTCCAACACATTTGTTTAAAGATGTCCTATCAATATTAAATTCCTCACTACATATTGGTTATCTACCGAAAACCTTTAAATTAGCAGTTATTAAACCACTTTTAAAATACCACAACTTGATCCATGCGAGCTCCCCAACTATTGTCCTATCTCTAAACTTCCATTCGTGTCTAAAATCTTAGAGAAAGTTGTGGCTCAACAGCTAGGTTCATTTATTCAAAATAACCGTCTATATGAAAATTTTCAATCTGGGTTCGGGTGTTTCAATATCTGCTGGATAGTCTGTTAGGGAAATTAATTGCCGTGCAAAATAGATAAGGTTTCTCCCGTTAGAGCACGATTACTTTTGGCTGAAGCTCCACGATGCTTGAATTGGACTCGAGTTATTTTCTTTTTGCCTGACTTTAATGGATCTTTTTTATCGTTCTCTATGGGATACAGAGCTTTACGAGTTTTGCTTACCAGCATTTGCTGGGTGAATGTTTTGTGTTATTTTATTTTAACACGACCGGTTGGATGAGCGGGGTAAATCTATTAGTTTATTCAAGTACCCAGGAAATTTGCTTCCTCATCTAACGCACTGTTCAGAACAAATACACAAAACTAGGCAATTATATAGCTTCTTATTAAACACTAAATGCAAAAGGGTTTATATCAACAAACAAAGCATTCAGGTTTGCCGGGTTAGGCTAAAATATGAGGCTACAGGTGATAATAAATTAATAGCCCTATGGGAGCCGAAAGAACCGAACTTCCCATCACTAGTCTGCTCTGGTCAGTGAGCGCTAGGTCCAGTTGAAAGGAGCAGCAGCATATTCCGTGACCGCACGGCAGCTGACATAGATGTGAATGAGCTGTGCATGTGCCAACGGTGTTGCCACGGACCAACCACTTACCTGCTTCTCATTTGCTTGAAATAAGACTATTTAATTTTACCTTTTCTTCTGAAAATATGCAACGTAAATCAATATGCAAATATACGCATTGACGTCATCTAGAGACATCCTGCGACAGTTGGCAACACTTTAACACAAACATATAGCGTTATTGACTGCTCCTTGTTTCAAGTTAGTCCATTCATATAATCAGGGGCGCCGCCAAGGGGGGAAAGGTTAGAACGATTCTAGGGGCCCTGCACTGACATGGAGCTAGTAATATTATCTTAATAAAGTGGGGGGCCCACAAAATTCTAATCTTTCATGGGGCCCAAGATTTCTGGC
>JBBMFX010000021.1:7784896-7795179 GCA_037832545.1 Rhabdalestes septentrionalis
CTTGTGGAAGTGGAAACTAGCCAGCTAGCAAGCTGTGCCTAATATTGTGCTAATATTGTTGACCCACTTTTGGCAAAACCATTTAGTATTCTACCTTATGAGGAGAGACTCAGAATTAAACAGCATGGCAGACCAACGCCCAAGATTGGTCTTTTCAAAGTGAACTGGCCGACTGGAAGTGCTGTGAAAAAGAAAATGTACTGTTGGCCATGCCTGTTGATGAAACCTTCTCAGGGTATGGGATGTGTTTGATCAAATGTGGGTTTTGGGGATCTAGGTAACTTTGACAGGGCATACAAAAGGCATGAAAAGTGCAAAGAACATGTGGCAGGTTAAGTTGTCTGGGCAGGGTCAGTGTATGCAATCAACGAAGGTCTTCACATAATGAAACGTCTTTCTGCAAAAGGAACAGAGGGCAGAATTTTTGTACAAATAAAATAATTATATGATAAAGGTCTAATATGAGCTTTCCCTGTTTCAAAGACCAGCAGCCGCCCCTGTTGTAAACATACCTAGGATAAGTTAGTTACTGATGACACTAAACTGTGTTCTTATTTTTCTTTTCCAATCCAGGTCTGTTTGATGTCTGCTATGTCTAATTGCAGTATTTTTGTTTGGTTGTTTTTTTCTTTCTGCTAATGTACGTTCTTGGTTTTGTATTTGAAGGATATGCCTAGTCTGAATAAATGGCAATTTCTCAGACTTCAGGTCTAAATTAATCTGACAGTAAAATATATATATATATATATTTATTTTTTGCAGATAGTTATGTATTACAACATTCATTTGAAGAGGTAATGCAGTATTCTGATTTAAAGCCCTTCAGCTTAAAACAACAAAGGACAAATTAGGCTACTTAAATACATCCCAATAAAGTACAGCAATTTTCTTTCATTGAAGGCCGCCACAACACTTTAACACCCTCACAACACACAAGGAATGGCAGTACCAGATTTTATAGTAGTAAAGCATAATTTTATATAGAGAGCTGTATTTACAATGTTTTTTTAATTGCCTTTTACAAGCAACTAACTAATCAAGGTCAGAATGGTGAGTAACCAGAAAGCATTGTCAGTATTTGCATAACATGGTGCATTGAGTTCAATGCTTTTAATTTCCCAATTTTTGATGTAATATTTCACAATATTTTTATTATGTCTGTGTTGTTCTAGTTGAAGGATGAGACAATTCACTTGTCACACTCATTCACACTCTTTTAAATATATGAACTTCAGGAGCATGGACAGGAGGATTTAGGATTGTTGGCTACTTTACTTGCAGAAACAGGCCTCTCAGTTTGAACTAAAGATGGAGATTACTTTTAATATTTGCTGGCCAATGTGTACAACTGTAAATATAAGACGGATAGCTGAATAATTGTCTTGCCTCTTACAAACTTAAAGTAGGGTTATTTCCAACTGTCCGATCAAAGCAGGACTCATCCAGAAGTTTTCCTCTTTGACAGGTAATTTAAGTAAAGACCCACTTTATTATTTTCTTTAGATTACAGGCCCCCAATTGTGCATTCTGTCATTTATTAGATAGAGATGGAAGTATGTTGGATTTCCAAAATAATTTATAAAGGTTGAGCCTTGAACTATGTTTTTTCTTTCATAAAGCAAACCTCAATGGTGCATCACCACACTCTAGAGACTACTCAGACTAGTTTAAGCAAAGTTCTTTATATCAAAAATGCTACAAATAGCACTGTCCTTATGCACTGACATGTTGAAACAATAATAAATTTGATTACACGTGCAAGCATAATGTACATAGGCAGTAAAATGTATAAATGTTCCCATTACATAAAAACTGGATTTATATACCAATAAATCTATAATAATGGAAACAACAAAGAAAAAACCAAAACCATATGTTGTCCAAAACTGAAACAATACTGACGTCCCTGTTTAGTCTTTGACATACATTGTTTTTTTTACTTCAGTCTAAATGCTCAGATCAGGCACTCCACCAAATTATGGAAGTACAAACAGTTTTATTGGTCATTTAATGAGCTTTGTGTTTATCAGAAAACAAAACCAAAAGCAGCTCATATAGAAAGCTAATGATCAGTATGAGTGCAGTGCTTGAGAGAAGACCAAATGAGAGTAGTGCAAAAAGCAGGTATAGTAGCAGCAGCAAGAGGAGTGTGCGGTAGCTGGCTAGTACTCGCAGACTGAGATGTGCCCGTTGGGGGGGCCCTCTCCGTAACCGAGACATAGGGGTACTCTGTCGCTGCTTCACCACAGGATTGGTCAAGTAACGTCTACCAACACGACCCAGAAAGTCCTGACGAGAGCACAGCACCTCCATTTGATCTCCCAACTGTGTTTAAAATAAATATAAATTAACTTTACTCATGGCACAAAAAAAAACATTCTCACAAAGAAAATACAGGCATGCTATACATACCCTATCATTGATAAAGGAGGAGACCTTGAATAGTAGCCGGACCAAAAGAGCATTTTCATAGCTCCTTATTGGTTGAAGTTCGGGATCTCCTTGATATTCAATCTCAAATCTGCGAAGACCATTTATGATCTGTAAGAAAGTAAATACAACTACAGGTTGTTATATTCTTCAAGATAAAATGAACAGTGCAAAGTACCAAAAAGTTTAAGTCAAACCTGCATCCTGCCTAAATCTGTGAGCACAAGGCCATTTTCACTCTCAATGCAGTCAGGCAGCTGTTTCGACCCGCCGTCATCTTCAACTGATGCCAGATTTGTCAACAACTGAGACAATTGTCCTGGATTCAGCTATGTAAATGGACATCACTGATTAAAACATGTCCAACAGAATTCATCATTTTACATAACAATTTAAATTTTATACTGGGATTTTACTGAAATTGTCTTCACAGGGAGGTCTAAAATGAAGCAACTACTTGAATGAGGATGGTACATGGAGATAATTGTATATGATCATAAGTGGTCCACCAACTGACCCTAAATATTTGACATAGGTAGTCCAAGGCCTTGTCCAAATATTCATGAGTCTTTTTAAAACACTCTCCCATGTCCTCAGCCTCTCCACCACTAAAGGTGTAGTTAGAATTAGAGGAGCCCATGCTAAACCATGAGAGAAATGAGTTGTTTGCAGCCGTTTCAGCAGAGTGATCCGATATTCGTTTAGCTGTCTGTCGGGCCTGGGCTAAGATCTGGATCAGCTTTAACACCTACAGAAGAAAAAAAAGCATCATGTAATTCAACCATTCAGTCAGTCATTAAACCTCATTCAGGCATCTCATGACAAATACCAAAACATCACAGCTTTATTATTCCTGGACTCACCACTAAGCGCAGCTCACTGCCAAACATCTGCTTGTATTGGCACTCCTGTCCTTCCAGGCTGTACACATGACTCTTGACTTTAAAGACAGCATCTGTTCCGGGAGATTGACGGGAGGAAAAAAAGCTTCCACCCTGTGCAGGCGTATGGAAGACCCTGGCTTGCCCATGGTGAAGAACATGCTCTGGCTCTAGGAACAGCTGCTCTCCTGAAAGAACAAGTAACAGAGATATTAAACATACAGGGTAGAGACAACTGTGGTGTCTATCTAGCTACAGATTATCCATGCGTAATGTGCATTCACATAAAAAAACAACCCAAAAATCCATTGCACGCATAGAGAAATTAAGAGGAATTTGTGCATTCAGAAAAACACCACAGTTATTTCAGCAACTTTAGAGTTTAAGTTTCTGCCATGCTATCTCCATACAGTTCAGCACCTTAACATTGACAAGACCATGATGAAACCTTAATTTAAAAAAAATTAATCCAGTAGGATTTTCAGGCAGAATTCAGGGTTCTGTTGTTAATAACAAATCAAGCAGCAAAGAATACCCACACTACAAACATGTTTCCCAGATGGTTTGAGGTCTTATTGTGCATGATCATTTAATTTCACCCCAGATGTAACTGGATCCCAAACTCGCCCACAAAATGTTATTCCTAATGGTTGGGGTAGGCATGGGGTCTTCTGTGTATTTTTAAGTAGCATTTATGGCTACATTTCCCATGCACCATGTAATTACACACTGGTAATTATTCCAAAGCTTTCCAGACTAATATATTTCATTAAGGGTCATCTCTTAGAGAAGCGTTTTTGATCACAGCACAGCATGCACAGCACCCCACCACACACACAGACTTTATTCAAGCGAAGAAATACTTTTGAACAGATGTCGCTATATCCTTATTCTATATACTAACCTTTCTGTATCATTTCAGATAGGTTTGGCTGGGCAAAGACTTTGGCTACTCTGAAGACCATCAGTGCATTTTTAGCATTAACAAGATCAGTGCGCATAGCTCGATTAAGGAAACCCTGAAAGAGCTTTGTATACATGAGTAGATTTTCCTGAACAAATGAAGCCCTGTAAAAGAAATAGAAAAAGATTGTTTTACATATCATTAAGGAAAAGTGCAACTTAAGTGTAAGTATCTGTAAATGCATATATTACCATTTCTCCGGGACAGTTCTGTTCTGGACATCAGTCTGTTGGTTGTTTTTTTCTCCTGTGTACCTCCAGGGCTGGATGTAACTCAGCCATGTTTCCAATACCTCAAAATATAAGAACAATAAGCCATTACAGATATATGACTAACATACATTTTTATTTGATACTGCTAAACATGAAAAAAAGTGAAGAAGACAAATGCTCACTGCTCTGAAAGAGGCATCCAGGGGCCAGTGCCCAAAGCAATGCTGCAGGAATACATAGAGCTTCTGCTGAACAAACCTTTGGACTACCACTCTGTAGAACAAAAAACAAAAAGAGCAATCAAGGTTATGAAGATTTTGGAAAATGACTTTCCAACTTTTATGGACTCAGGAGAAAACATCTCTATGATTTAGCTATTGCTTTACTTTACGGACATTGTAGAAGCTTTTTATGGAGCCCACCTCTTGAACTCCTCAAGGGGATTGGTATGGGAGTGAGTAGAGGGAGAGGAAGTCTGTTCTTGTTTCAAGCTGTTCGAGAAGGCGTGTAGGTGTTTGATGAGCAGACGCACCACCAGGACATGCTCTTCTGTTGGGCTGAATGGCTCCTGTTGCATCACCCCCACAAACACATACTACTAAATGAATACCAGCTCACACAATGCAAAATATACATTTAGACCGAGTTCTTCTGGACTACAGATTAACAGCAGTCAAAGAATTTTTTTTGACACATCCTATTCAACTCATCAGATAATTAGTAAGGTTTTCATGAGCTGGTTTCAGTGTTAGAATAGGCAAATTGCTAACCTCTTCCAAGCTGTGGCAAGAGGGGTATTCAACACAAATTTACAGATTCATACTTATTCTTGATTTAATCACATGTAAGGCAAAAAATTTGAAGTCACCTTTTACAAAACAATTACTCTAGTTTGGTCATTCAAAAAAAGAAGACAAAATTAATCTCTCTGGACAATTTAGGCAATATATTAAATATAGCAGTGTTTACAAAAAGGCTATATTTAAGGGGAACATTCAACACACATCACAAACACAAGACGTGTTAAAGTCACCACACCTTAAAAAAAACAAGCGTGCTTTTCGAAGAAAGAAATGAGACACCAGAGAAAGCATCTCACTATATAAACATCAAACTCCGTTAAAAAATTTAAGTACCACACCAAAAACACATTTTGGTCACACAGCTAATCACAGCAAGCATCACAACTGCATGAACCTTAACTGTACCTGAAAAGACTTGTCTTAGTATCACTCATGAATAACAGCACTTTCCCCTGCCTTTCCATCAGGACCCCTGAGCTATTTAACCATTAAATTCCTCCAGGAAGCCCATGGAACTGAATGAAAAGGTAAAAGTACTTGGTATGTGTGGAGGGTCCCAGAGCCTGGTGGGGCGGGGGGTTGGCACAGCATGCTGGACATATTGAGGCGGTACTGCAGCAACGCCAGCTGAAGGACCCATCACAAAGTGGGAAGGAGGAAGAGGAGAGGAGGAAGAAAATAGGAGAGAGGAAAGGAGTAGGAAGGTGAACATGAGAATAGAAAGTGGGAAAAAAGGATAGAATGCAATCGAAGGAAAAAAGTTGGACAAGTAAGAACCGAAATGGGGTTGAACAAAAAAGGGAGGGGGACACAAATGCCATGAAAAGTTGCTTGATGCAGTAGTCCTTTTCAAAGACAAAAGTAAACCTTTACAGCATTTTAATTTGGAGGTTCATAATTATCGTAAAATTGAGTGAATTCTGTCTCTTTTGTCATGTAGGTGTGCATTTGAAATGCAACATGAAAAGGATAAACTGCATCTTTATTTCGTATTCCAGATGAACCATTACTGAGGCATTCGCCAATTTACATTTGTACCACTTTGATTAGGTTTATTTATTAACTTTTGTCCAACAGAATGGCAACACCTTTTCTAGACCAAATTCTTGGTCTACAGTTTAAATCCTGTGTTCAAGAGTAAACTGGTGAGTGCCTGTTAATCATGTGTAAAATGCACATGGAAGCAAAATTTCTAGAATGATTAGGGCTGACTGGAGGCAGGCTAATCAAAAATAAAAACTAACTACAATAGCAAACTTGCAGAGTAAAGTTCACCATAGCAGCTCAGAATCCAAAACAGAAGCAAAAAAGCTTACAAACTGTCCACAGCGAAAAGACAGACAGCATAGACCAAGGACCCAACACAAGACAAGACACCATGCTTTAAAAATGCATTTGTCCATATGGCCAAACAATAAAGGGAGGAAGAAAAAAGACAACAGCTAAACTGACTAAGCTTCATTATGCCGACCACAGCTTGGAGACCCGCCTTAAACAAATCTAAATTACCTACCAGCAAAGAAGAAAATTCAGAGGCATATGACCTAGGCTGGAAACAGCAAAGCATAACACCAGGCCAGGCCCATGTGACATTCAAGGACAAAAACTTAAAACTCCATATGTGATGAAGATCAGTAACAGACACACTTGAGCTAGCAATTAGAAGCAATTGGCAAGGAGCAAAGAGAAGTGATGGATGCACACTGTGTGCACATGTGAATGTGTCTCCATTTAGCTCATGAATTGGTGAGGGATTCGTGCAAATGATGCCCATTTAGTTGAAGTTGGGTGGAGGTGCTCAGCCAGTCAGCCATGCGGTGGAGGAAAAGGGGCAGAGAGAGGAGCTGCATTATACTCTTACCTTCACCTGAGGAGACTGCAGCTTCTGGTACATCTCCAGAGAATAGTGATGAAGCCACATCTCTAAAAATGACTGTGGAAATCAACCGAAACAAGCTTTTCAAATAGCCCTAAGTTTCTAATGTAGGTTGTAAACACAGTTTAATATTTATGAAAATTAAGTTCATTGGTAAAAGGTAAGCACCAAATACAACAAATCCATTTCATGGTTTTTGTCAACTGATAAATGCATGTGCAAATATTTAACTATTCCACGTACAACATTTGAGCCCCACTCACAGCCAAAGTGTTTCAGGACTGCCATTGATACTTATAAAGCCTAAAGGTGTCATTACAAAAAGAGCCTGCTTCATTGAAAAGAGAATGGAAATTAAATGTAAATATTATTTAGCATTATTTTTGAAATGTAAACCCATAGTGTTGTGAATGTTCATCACTGAGTGAAATAAATAAGACAAATTTTGGATATGAGACATTCAAAATGAAAGGTTTTAAAAATGTGATTAATGAAGAAGAATGTTTTACCTGTAGAAGGGTTTCAGATCTCCAAATCTCCTGAGCAGCAGGGTCAGCATTTACAGAGGGCTGATGAGATATGTGACGCTTCAGTAGGCTGGGGCTATGCACGCCATAACCAACATAAGGCACACTTTGAGACCTAGGACAAAGACCAATCCAGTCCAAGGATGCTGATAGTATTTTTCAAGTTAACACTATTTTGTGACATCAAGTATCAAAAATATGTTACAATATGTAGCATTAAAATTAAATTTTGAACGTACCTTGGAGCAGGGGATGCCACAGATCCTCTGGGATCTGAAAAAGGAGATGGAGGCACATTTCCTTCTGTGGGCAGGAAGTGCTTGAGGTAGGAGTCAACAAGCACAAAGTAAGCACTATCTGAACAGCTCACATGCTGACCAGGAGGGTAGGTCTGAAATGTATCAATTAAGTGATTTAGACAGCAGTACAATTCTAATATTGTCTCAAATTACATTTACTAAATCAGCGTTTCTCAAACGTATTTGTCCTGGAGATCAGTCTTGTCAGGCTTTGGGGCTGCAGGGCCCTGCATAAATTACATTGGCTTTAAACTAAATAAAAAACGGTCAAGTCACCCTTAGGTATTACTTGGCAGCCAAAAAATTTTATCTACCTTTAAATGTGATGGGTGTGCCTGCTTTCTCGCCACGAATTGGTCGAAACGAGGAAGACACGCAGACTGAGCCGCTCGGAGCGAGTGTTTGAGTTTTTCCGTTTGTGTCCCTTGTTTTCGTGGCTGTCAGTGAGAGCTGAGATCGGGCCCAAAAAAATGAGAATCTAAGGCAGAGAATCTAAGCTCTACTGCCAGTTCAGAAAAGCAGTCTAGCACAGATACGTGGAGAGGAAGGGCCTTATTTGGGGGACGCCTCCGAGAGAAAGAATCCAGACTCACTTGATTTGAACACGCCATGATTTATTGATAGCTCTCTTAACACGTGTGCGTTCATGAAAATTTGGAGTAAAAGAGAGACAAAGAGCGTGAACGCTGAACAGGCTAGAATGCTGAAACAAGGGGCGGACCATAAAGTCGAGGGGATGGGGCGCGCAGTGACGGCAGCGCTGATATCACAGCTGGATTTGACTGAATTTCGATTGGTGCAAAAGCGAGGCTCCGCAGACCGGCAGCACCGCTGTCACAGACCAACGCCGGTCCGTGGCCCATAGTTTGAGAAACGCTGTACTAAATCAAACATATCAGACCAACTTACTTTTGGTACAATTAGACTGGAAGCAAAGTTGAACATGTAGTATTCAAATGGATCTTGGGAAAAAAAAGACATTCCTGTGTCAGAATGTTGTTCCAGCCTTAAAACATTAAAACAAGTTTGAATCCAGAATTCTTCAAGACCTACTGAATGTTATCAGGCCTGACATGGAGAACTGAAGTTTGTTCTGAAACAGGGGGCAATCTGGGATAACACCCTCCTGAATGCATGCCTTCACAGGACTCTAAAGAACAATGCACAATCAATATGGTATCTGGGATGGTATTTTGAGATGCTTTGAGATGTTTTGAATGTTAAAATGAAATCTCAATTAATCTGCTTTCAAAAGTGTATATTGTTCATACATACTGGAAGATAACTGATGGGGACATCATATTTGTAGTCCTCAGCTTGCAGCTTGTACACAAGCTTCATCATGGGACCACTGTTAGAAACACAGTACAAAGCAGGTCATGTAAAATTATGCATCAGGATCTTATGCATTTTATTCTAGAGCAATTCCAGGGTTTATCTGGAAAAAAAAATCATGTAGGTATACATAGCTGACCTTGGGTGAAGGAAGTCCATCACAATGTTATACTCATTCATGCGAGTATATAGACATCGCAAGTTCCAACCAACAATGACCCCATCCAGGCTACCAAAGATGCTCTCAACCAGCCAGGGGAACACAAGATGCAACTCCTGATTGGATAAGGCATATTAAAACAAACAATTTGATATAAACAACAATCTACTGGGAGTAGACACACATTTTTTAGTTCAGTTGCTTACATGTCTGTAGCACTGATATCTGATATTGCTATTATGTAGGGGTGCATAATTCAGAAAACCTCACGATTCAATTTAATTTAGATTCTTGTGCTGATTATTTGATTCAATACAGATTCCCAATTAAAAAATTATTTTCTATTCAAAACTCTACATATTGTGATACAAAAATATTGCAAACAAACTGCAAACCTTCAGTTAATCAAATAAACACCTTACATAAAAGTAGATTGAATAAAACCAAATATGTGCTGCTATATTTTGTTGTAAACTACCATTATCAGAATAAATAAAAATGCTGCTAAAGCAAGTGCTGTAACAAGTGCAACATCCAAAAAGTTCAATAATTGCTAACATTTTTTTCCTCAGCCATTTCCATTTCAGAAGACAACAGTCCAAAATGGGAAATATTAATCAATTTTGAATCGGTACAGATAGAATTTTGATTCTTTTCTGAATCGATTTTTTGCGCATCCTTACTATTAAAGGGATAGTTCACTCAAAAATGAAAAATTTATGTTTATTTGCTTACCCCCAGGGCATCCAATATGTAGGTGACTATGTTTCCTCAGCAGAACACAAACACAGATTTT
>JBBMFX010000021.1:7798367-7810847 GCA_037832545.1 Rhabdalestes septentrionalis
TACTGAGTTTTATGGTATAGATGATTTTTATAGCACTGTTATATGGTGTTTTTGAAATAATGTGTGCAATAACAATCGTATCCACACTACACTAAATACACTCTTTTAAAATGGATAGGTGGGCTTTTAAAATAAACACCCCTAGCAAAAGGGTTTAGGAGGATTCCATCCCCGAAGATCAATTGTTTCTATGTCTTCACCTCATTCTACACAGCACGCCACTGACAATGCGCCGGTTATTTTGCACGCCACTGACAATGCGCCGGGAGTGAGAGTGTGAACTCTGATTGGTTTATTGCATGCTACGCCCAAGACACACCTATGACTAATTTTCATATTTAGGACAACCCATTTGAACTATGCGCCAGGCGGGACGTTCATTTTTCCTTATGCCATTATAGTGCTTCACGCTGGCCCCTCCCCCAAATACAACTGCGCTTCTGACTTCAGACAATGCGCGACTGACAGTGAAAATCAGGCCCCTGGTCTGTTATGTCACTAAATGTTGTTTAAGCACTTTAGGCTCATATTTTCTTATTCATCTTGTGTAAAAATAATAACTATAAATGCTTGAACATGACATTAGACTGAAATAATCTGTAATCCATAAAGATAGTTGTTTAATTTGTTCTGAGTGTGTAAAGGTTTGTGCATGTATATTTAATTACGGTAAGTAGTTTTTAATAAAATGTTACATAAAGAACTTAAACAATTTATAAAAAATAACTATATTAAAATAACAGGATGAAGGGAAATTACATTTATGGCATATTTGGCATCAATACTTTGTATTTCATTTTTATTTCTTAAAGGCAGTGTTATATTACATACATAAATATCTAATATATATTTATAGACAGATATATATTATGTACACACAGAATATGTACTTGACACTGCCATTAAATGCTCAAAAAACTTTTTTCACTGTAAAATTTCTGGTACAATTTCCAGTATATGTTTTTTTCCAGTAAGGATCCAGAAACATACCGTCTGCCGTAAAGCGTTTCAGTTGGGATATTTGGCCAGAAGATTGGATTTTCCTGGAGAAAATTCGAAAGACTCCAAAGCTTTCTTCAGTGGCGCAATATTTGAACTGGTATATGAGGCATAGTAAGGGAAAAAAAACTGGGCTTAAGCGGTTTGTTTATTTGTAATTCTATTTAGAAAATAAGGATGTCTGGATTCAAGATGGCGTCTCAGGTGGCACTATTTGCACTAAAACCTGTATTATAAACTCATGTTTTATTCTTTTGAGCTGATAGTTTGAATGTAAGTGTAAACTTCTTGGGACTATTCATTTCCAGAGTTTGCACAAAAAGTTTTTGGACTGAGAAAATAGGAATGGCATAATTCCACTGACTTTTTTCCCCATGAAAACCACCCTTCCTTTTCCATCCTGTATATCTGTTTGCAATAACTTTACATATTTTTCTTTTCTGGCAAATGAAACTTCAACGTCTAAGCTTTGAAATTAGTCCAACTGCAAACAAATATAACATTATATAACGGAACTGTGAGCTTTAAAAAAAAAAGTCTGAATCCAAGGTGACCGCCCTTTCATTAACTGCCCACCAACAAGTATCCTGTGTTGCAATATTTAATTAGATATGTTTAAAATATTTTTGAGATTTGTTGAAAGCAGATGTAATGATTGAGTTTGTTAACTTAAGTTACTTTTACAGCTCATTATGTGGTTAAGATAAGATAACATTTTATTAAGTGTGAGGTAAGTGTAAATTATCCACTTGTCACATGTGAACACACAATACAGACCAAAACGTGAATTTCTTTCTCTGTATTTAAACCATTCACAAAGTGAATCAATATGCAGCCACCAACAGAGGGTCAGGGGGCAGTGTGGGGACAGTACTTTGCTCAAAGATACCTCAGTGGATTCAAACCCACAACCTTACTATCACAGGGGTAACTCCATAACAGCCATGGCACCAGATGCCCCATCATTCTTTTTTTTAATTATTTGGTGAATAAAGCCTGCACCTCAGGGAAAACTGATAAGTTTTAATAAAGAGTGAATCTGATTTAACTGCAATAGATTTTTGTGTGGGTAGGTGGTATTGTGGCCCACTGTGGTGAAAAATGTAATAGTTTGCTTTGAATTTGTCTGAAACATGTCACAGTATAATGAAAATGTTGAGATGCAGATGTTTTCACTGTAATATGACAATTAGCAGCTCAGTTCATATTCAACTGCGTCTTTCAGTCAAAGCAAAGTTATCTAGAAAATTACTTTGATGTTATTTCAACCTCTCACAGAGATAACCCTAGTTTGTGGCTTATAAGGAGATTCCATGATAAACCTATCCCCGAGGCATGGTCACTTCACATCACAGGCTTTTTTTTTTCATCAAAAGATTTCCAAAGAATATCACTCTCAGATGTTAAGTGAGCACTCCATAACCATACACTTTACTGCACATAGCACACTCCATGTTCACAGATATTCTTGGATTAAAAAATCACACAATGTGTTAGAGTGCTTAACTATTTCATTCCATTCCATTCCATATTATTGCAGTGATATTTTAGTTCAGTTACCTAACGTTTAGTTACCTAACAGTTACCTAACCACTATAAGTTTAGTAAGTTTTATAAGATTTTTTTACCTTTGACACTGCTAAATTAACTGTTCTCAAATGTTAATGAATTGATTAGCTTTGAGCCATTTCAGTGTTTTGGGTGATGGTGTTAGAAAAAAAATATGTCTTATAGAGGGACATGTTTAACTGTGAGTTATTAGAAGTGTAAATCTGTCAGGTTTGTTTTTTATTGGGTGTTGCAAAGTGTGCAAATGTGGCAAGGGTTATTTTTATGGCCAAATTGTGACTAAAAGCCGCCTCTCGGGTCTGGAAAGCATTTTAATTCCACAGAGACTGTTTAATCCTTTACAGATAAACAAAAAAGCATAACAAAGTGTTATGCAAATGAGCAGCATACAGTGTCTAATTTCAAGCAAGTTGTAAAATGGAGAGAGACAAGTGAGTGAATGGTTTTGTCAGCACAATAACAGCCTTTATTACTCAGCAGATGACAGCATCAGTCAAGCTGATGTCATCAACAAAGCAACTGTCTGCAGTGCACAAGCTTGTCAGATCACAAAACCCCAAAACTTTGGTAATAAAAAAAACAATCAAAAAGAAATGTGACTGGGCACATATTTATTAGGCAAATTATGAAAATATGCAAATAATTTCATGTAATATATCATGTAAAACTCTCACATAAAGAGATCACAAGCTTTATTCTTCACAGTTTCTGTCCATTCAAAATGAGACGTATAAAAATGTGCCTGGGACTGCCCCTCATCTGTCGAGACCCTGCCCACTAGCCATGTATGCTGAATTCAGCCGTGCTTGACCACTTCAGTGGCAAAACACAATAAAACAACCTTTGCTCTTGGTTAAGGCAAAGAAATTGGTGTAAAAATACACCAATGCTGACGTAAAATGCATGTTTTGTTCCCATAAACTTATACAGTAGGGCGGGCTCAGCTGCGCCCCAACACCAGATCCGACATTACATCTGCTAGTTTTACAAGCTAGTTTTACACAAAACATGGAATTGCTCTTTCATTTCCTCTCTCTTTGTTGTCTGGCACATACAGTAGCCGCATCTTTGGCTCCTTACTTAGCATCATAATCCACCTATTGTAAATGTGGTATGATGTATTAAATTATAAATTATAAACTCAGAGTATCAAGACATTCAATGATATATTGACTAACTCTTTCCACTTTCCTTTTAAAGCTAGCACTGCAATAACATTGAATGTCCATAGATGGCCTTCTCCTCCCTTATGATCTAATTAGGAAGATTGGAAATGACATTCCTCTGTGCTGTCATGTTTACTCCAGCAAGACTTTCTGCGAGCACAATCCCCAAAGATTTCCAGTGAGCAATGTTATCGCAGGGTTTCACTTGCACAACACTCTGTTATTTGTTTGCCGTGCTTTGTTCTGCTGAGGGTTAAACGTCTGTAAAACTCCCCACAAACAAGACACTTAAGTAATGAAAAGATAGCTTTGTCTTTGGCACTGATAAGAAGACAGTTGTGATTTAAGTTTCCTCTCACTCTGGCTTTGTGTTATTTTCTCTCTTTTTCACCTCTACTGCTCTCTGAATTGTGGAGCAGGCAAAATACAGGCATTTGTTCGCAATTCCAACCCCATTGCCCCTGTGGCAAATTGGTCCTTTATCAAAGGCAGACCTCATCTATCAGCGCAAAGACGGGTATTGAAATTGCTCTGCTGCCCACAAATCAGGCCAATGGATCGGCCCTTATCGGGAACAAGGCCGTCATCACTCTGGTGCTGGGCAGAGAACAGGAGGGAGAGAGGAGGACAGCACTGAGACCTTTTTCACTGCTGATGGATGCGACCTTCCCTTGACCCCTGGATGGCCAGATCACTTGAAGTGGAAGCTAACCTTTAGTTAGTAATGAGATATGTTCACTCTTTCTTTCTGCTTTGAGTCCTATTTCTTGATGGATAAAGATGAAAAAGACATTTGGCAAAGAGGGCAGGGAATGTGTGTATTTATCTCTGCATAAAAGAATACATTCATTTAATCAAATAGTTTTACTTTATTTAAGATCAAGTAGCACAAAGAAAAAAACAAAAAAATGGTCACACACCTCTCAATGGAAAACAGCAAAGAAAATATATTTTAGCTAGAAGATTTTGCAGTGTACATGGAGACGGGACTTACTCATAGGTTAACATACCCACTTACTTGGAGTACTCCTAAGCTTTAAGTTACTGAAGCCTCAGCAAGCAGACCTGCATCAGGAATAGAGGTTGACTGATATATCGTTTTGCCGATTTATCAGCACCGATAATTTTTCCGGGTTGCGTCAGAGCTGAAGCGGCTGAGAATGGTCCGTTGTCCTTATTAGGGATGGGTACTGACACACAAGACAGGAGGGCTCTCGCACACACACAAGACAGGAGGGCTGGTGCGCACACACAAGACGAAAGGGCTCGCGCACACACACAAGACGAGAGGGCTCATGCGCGCACACACACAAGACGAGAGGGCTCATGCGCGCACACACACAAGACGAGAGGGTTTGCACACACACACACACAAGATGAGAGGGCTCGCGCTTATGGAGTGACGATGGTGGAGAGAGCCAAACAATCCAAATTATGGCTACATTTCACTCATGTGGACACGGACAACACTCACTGCAACAAGTGCAACAAGATTTTTGCTCATAAAGGCAGAAACACGAGAAATTGATCAAAACGTCCAACCAAGGGCTCTAAATCAGTGTTAGACACACTTAAACACACATTCAGTTACATATAGCCAACATATAGGCTAAACATTTTTTCAGTAGCCTAACTAAATATTAAACATTAAAATGACTATGCTATAGTGATGCATTTACAAATAATAATAATAAAGATAAATGATAATAAACTAAGGAATTATAAAGCGGAGCTCACCTAAAAGGTCATTTGTAGTGAGTCCAACTTTTTTAGATTTGGGTTAGAATTTGGGTTAACATGTTGTTATTCTGTTCTCAATTAGTTTTTAATTAAAAAACACAATGGAAGTACCGAAAAGAGTACCGCAAAAATACAGAATCGATAAGCGGTATCGATAAAAATAGTAATAACGTTAAAACCTTAACGATACCCATCCCTAGTCCTTATACAGTGTGAGAGCCAACATATCTATGGCAAGAGCCGAAAATCGCTGAAAAGCACGTGCTTTTGTTTATTAATATATTCATATTTATTTCATATAGCACATTTTCATGATTCAGTACTGTTTTTTTGTTTGTTTTTTGTAATAAAGTTCAGTACTATTTTACATGCAGTGTTGTGTTTTCATTTAGTTTTTTTTTTTAATTCAGTATCCATTTCAAAACTATCTGTTAATTACTCGGTTATCGGCAAGTACGGACCAACCTAGCTATCAGTATCAGTAAAATTTAATATCAGCTGCCCACTAAATAGGAATATAAAATGTCTCTGCTGGGTTATTTTTTCAGCTGGTTTTGAAAACTCAAACTATTTGTTATATTTGTCCACATTTCATGAATTTTTGAGTGCGGTAATTGGAAAAAGTGATGGGAGATAAAACATATTATTGGTTAATCCCACTGATTCTAGTGAGGCCAAAAAATATTGTCTTTTCAATTCTGTGGAATAATAAATCATGCTTAATGTGATCAGGAACATGAACTTCCATAGTAAAGTCTTGTTTTCAGATTGACTACATTTTAACTTACCTTGCTTCATCTCATTCTCCTTCCTTGGTTATCATCTCAGGTATGAATTTTCTCAGAGGTACATACATGATGTGTTATTACATGCAACTATTCAGTATTTTCAGTGTTTGTATTCTGTCCCATTGGAGACTTTCACCATAAGTGACAGAGTTCTGTTGATAAGGTTCCTTAATGAACAGGGTAATATTAAACAACATTGATTCTGTAGTTAAAGTTAATTTCTGGTGGCTTTTTACACCCCACTTTTAAATCTTGGTAGGCTGCAGTTGTCAGCGGCTAAAGCAGCAAAGTATGGCAGGTACTCACTTGCCCTCGGTTCTCACAGATCACTAGAATTATAATGGAAATTTAAACAGGCCATTTTAGGCAGCTGTAGCTATTTCCCCCACATTGTGTGAGGTGTTATCAGTCTCATGGGAATGGAAAGGGACCTTCCCACAGTTCAGTATGAATATGTCTGGCAGGGAAATGTGTGGGGTAGAGTTTGACTGGCAGTGCGTGTCTGAAGAGAGTTAAGTGGGTTGTGACTTAAACTGGCAGATAAGAGGTGGGATTCATAAATGGCACCAGGGACCAAAATACATCTATTTTCCCTTTCTATTCTCTTATCAGTGTTATGTGCTGGAGAGCTGACAGCAGTCCATCAGGAACTTGCTTCACCACAAGTAAATGAAAAAGAGACTAAGGGCAAAGAAATTGTGACACACTTGCATTGCCCTAATGTGCAACATATAGAGACAATTACATTGTGTTGAAATTGATTGTACTTTCAATATTTTTTCCAATTTTACTAGTTTATTTAATTTATTCCACGAGTAGACTTAATCTTTATTATGATTACTCCATGTGGTTGATGTCATTAGAATTTTTATATACAATGCAGTAAATCAGTAGAAGGGAAAAACCTTGCTTCGATGTAAATTAGCATACCCTATTCTAAGGAGCATGGGACCTTTTCTATTGGTCCACTGGCCATGAAAAAGACAGTGTAACGGAAAGTGGGAAAACATATACAAAGATTTCACAAGTCAGCAAAAATATGCACCAGTACATGGAGAACATGAGAATTCAAGACAGCTGAACATCTGAAAAAATGTATTTGTTATCCACAGCATGCATTATAACTTTGAATTAAGAGCAGATATTCATAATTGTCCAATTATGTTTTATATTAATATTACAATTAAAATGTGGTCACAAAACAATCTGTTCCATCCAGTTCTGCAGGCTTATGAAGCTGAATAAATGAAACATGTTTTATATCATGCCAACAGAGGAGCGAGAATGTGACAAACATGCATGTAATCGTCATTAGTGATACGTGAGGCTGCAAACAAGTTCATTATGCAGATACAAATTCCAAATGAGTCACATCCCAGAATGAATTAAAAGCTGTAATTTCATTTACTGCTTTTGTGGGAAAATGGAGACCTATTGGATCATCTCCTTCCCTCTGATGACAAGGTGTGAATCTGATAATGAAGTCTGAATGGGGCAGGAGGAGAGCAGATGGTTAATTTCAGGTTCCGATGATTATTTTAGCTGAGTGCTTTAATTGGGTAATATTCTCGTCAGCGTGATCTGAAGATGTGTCGTCGTTTGGATTCTAGAGAACACATTGGTGTGTGTTTATCAGTAAGAAATTCAGACCACAGATCCACTCTGACTCTGACTGTAGCAACAAAGATGATTATCAATAATCCAAGTCACCATAACAACTGAACTTTTTGGCTCTTTTCTCTAGAAGACAGGCTTTTTAATCCCAATAGATACTGCCTGTAATCATCAGCATGTTATCACTGTACCAAATACATGCAGATCTTTTATTAGTTTTTGTACCTAACATTTAAAACAATATATTCTATTTCCCAAAAGGAACAGCTAGACTATGATGACTGGCAGACCTTTCAGTTTGTGTCATTATTGTAAACATCTGATTATTTCATTCTCACACAACTCCCTTAAGTGCATTATGCTGTAAGCATTGATTAGTATTTACTAGTGCTGTACAGCGATGAATTAAAATTAACTAGTTTATTGCAAATTTGAAAAATTTGCAAAAATAATCACCCAATAAATAATATATAATAAACACACAAAGTCATCAATGTAACAAAGAAGACTTTGTTTATTTGTTTTCCCCCCAACTCTCACATTTTTAAAAGATGTGAGATGAAAACAAAACTTACTTTTTAATAGAAAATGCATAACATCTTCAAACCTGAGAGAATATTAAGACAAAAGCATAGCTTTAAATAACTACCACACTGGAACCCAGTGGTGGTGCTGGAGGTAGGACTGGAGCCTCGGACCTCATGGTACAGGTGCAAGTATACTACCCACTAAGCCACCTCCACCCCAGAGTAATGGAATTCACTTTTGCAAAGCACACATATTACCCCTTTTTTTGTCAAAATCCTGCTCTGGTAGTAACTTAGAAATTGTCCATTTAACAGCGTGCATTTTCTTCCATCGCTAGCAAGTGGCTGAGATCAGGTCACTTCTTCTTGTGGCATATCGTTAGCTCGCCACTGTATGGAGCCTGTGTGTGTGTGTGTGTGAGAGAGAGTGTGTATGTGTGTGTGATATTGTGTGAGTGTTAGGGCTGTAACGATATATGATACAAAACCGAAATCGCGACATTCACGTAGGCCTGTCACGATAAACAATAAATCAATTAATTGCACATTAATTAAAATGAGGTCGATAATTTTCCGGCCGTGATAATTTTCATTTGTTTGTTTCCAAAGGACTTCACTGTGACACATTGGTCTCTACCGCCCCCTCTCGTTTTCTTAGGGTAATGATGCAAGAACTCTCTTGAAGGTTAGACTAAATGCTAGCTGCAGGGGGAGAGAATGCTAACTTGGTACATATTTAAGCTGTGAATACCACTTACACCACTGCGTACGGCCATCTCACTTACAGGACGGGACTTTTTTTTTTCTCCAGTGTGCGGCACTTCTTTGGGAATGTGCCAGAACCTCTGAGTCTCATTTATCCTTGTTTATCCTCAGAAGTGTGATGTGAGACGTGCAGAGAGCCAGTCCGGTTTTAACATGCACTCATTGCTCGCAGCTTTTCTAGATGGGGCAACCACCAATCTCTGGGAAACTTCACAGTTAAATAGGGCTCAATGAGAGCTTTCCAAAGACCTCTTGTTTGCTATAATACCCCGCGGCAAGCTGGAGTCATTAAGACAAAGACGATCACCTTGGCCAAAAGTATAGGGACAGGCTAGAATTTAGCATAGCTTGACACATTGCCTGAGAGATCCTGCCTTACGCCATGCAAAGTCAAGGTATGCTGACTGTATTACAATGTCTTCCATGTGCTTATGTGATCTTTAGAAGTCAAGGTTTATAGATCTTTGAATGGGTGCATTTGCATTATTGTGTCATTATCATTTAATCAGTAGAAATGTACACACAATAATATCTTTTATCGCAATAATTTCTGGGACACTTTATCATCCAGCAAAATTTGTTATCGTTACAGGCCTACACTCACCTACGTCGCGAAAAACTGCATTAATTTCAATGGGGCGAGTTGTGTCCCAATACTTTTGTCCATGTTGTTCAGTAAAAACCTATGTGAGTGTGTGTGTTTCTGTGTGAGTGAATGTGGTTGAGTGAGTTTGTGTGTGTGTCTTTCCAATACAGTTGTATAAAAGCTGCGTCCTAAGACTTTTGTCCATATTGTTCAGTTTGAACATGTATGTCATTGGAGGTGTGGCCTCGGGCCTCTTGTGAACTTTCATAAGGTTCGGTCATTGTATGTGGCTTCTAAGTCTCATCACCTGAAACTGCATTCATTTCAATGGGGCGAGTTATGACCCAATACTTTTGTCGATTCTCTATGGGGTTTTGGCCATCTTTGTGGGCACGTAGTGTCGGCACGGTAATGCGAAGCACTTATAAAAGTAATAGCACACCTCACAGTGACGAGCCGAAAGATTATACATATGTGTTGTGTGTGTACGCGCCACGGTTTGGGCTGCATTAAGTGCGATAAAGAAATCGAGGTGAAGAACAATAAGGGAATTCCCCATTCAAATTCAATTCATGGGGCAGTCCCTCAACTAGACTGCATTTCCAAGGAGAAAATGCAAAGGGTGCTTGCTCAAAAATGCAGCAGTTGACTGACCCTTCATAGCAACTTTCATGCCTTGACAACCACCCATAAACATAGCAACTGTCTTAAAACTCCATAGCAACCACTTCCTACACCATAGCAACCACCTTTTATACCTCAGCAACTACCCAAAACTGTCATAACAACCACCTCTGACACCATAGCAACTGCCTAAATACTACCAAGCAACCATCTCCTACACCATATCAACCACTTGTTATACATTAGCAACCACACATACACTGCATAACAACCACCTCCTACCACCACCACCCTAGCAACAGTTTGTGTAATTTGTTTGCATGTGTGTGTGTGTTTTCGATACATTTGAATGACAGATGTGTCCCAAAACATTTGTTCAGTTTACACATGTGTGTCATTAGGGGCATGGCCTGAGGTCTCATGTGAAGTTTCATAAGGTTCGGTCACTGTTTGGAGCCTGTAAGTCTGATCACCTAAACCTGCATTCATTTCAATGGGGAATGAATGGAAGTGAATGGGAAAAAAAAGGGATGAGCGAAAGAAAAGGAAAAGACGAGTGCAGGTCATCACCGACCATGTTTGTGTGTCAGGGATGCCGGCCTGAGGGATCACATGAAGTTTGATGGGTTTCGGACGAAGCATTTCCGAGCAGGACTATCTGAAATTTGAGGATATAGCGGGGGTGCCAATACTTTTGCAAATCGGTTTTGCTGGAAAAACATGAATAACGCACACATGACAAAATGCATCAAAAAGCTGTGAACAAACCATTAACTTTAGATCGGGCCCGACGTGTCAGAATTGGAACGGTGTCTCTATTTTGAAAGCTCTGGGAGGAGTACGGGGCCAAAAAACGGGTGAACGCAATAATAAGAATAATAAAACTTAAGAAGAACAATAGTGTGCTTGAGCAGGCACACTACTTAATCACGCAATCAATTTATTTTAAAGCGTTATAGAAAATAAATTAATGGAAAAAGTTAACACTATATTTTTAACAGCACTAGTATTTACATAAAGGATAAACGGATTAATGAATTATTATGTAAGCAAGGATCTTTATTCCATTCTGGTTTTTTAAATGTATGTATGCTTCAGGTTTACGGTGAGCAATATTGTGCTATTGTAACATAATAAATAAGTAATCAGAATCAAAATCAGTATCATGGCCAAGTATACTTGCATATACAAGGAATTTGACTTTGGTAGTCGTGAACTCTCTGTACAAATTACAATAGACATATAGTAATAAATGTTATGGGGTAATGGTATCGTGGGCACATGCTACAAAATAAAGACAACAATACACATGTGGGTAGTGTTGTCATGGTACCAAAATTTCAGTATCAATACCAGTGAAAACCCATGGTTCTCGGTACGAATTTCGATACCAAAGCAAACCCCACAAATGTGAAGTGAACAACAAGCTATTTTTATTAATTATATACAATAATTACTGATTAACACACTCTTATTTATAAATGTAAAAATTTGTATTAATGAAACAAAATATTTTTCAACTGTATAAACTGGCACTGAATTCAGCAACAGCTAAGTTCAGTTTTCTTGGCTCAGGTTTTTGTCATACTTCTTCTGTTGCTGAAATGCATCTTATATCGTTGGCGTAGTCATCCCCAGCCTTTAGCTGTAAATTGAAATATATAATATCCCTTAGTAAAACAGTTTTATATTAATTTTATATGCAACTTTTCAGTAAATGACAAACCTAAGCTTTTATAATAAATTTAGATAAGATTACTTATATTAAGTATGATGTCAATTTTACACAGACAGAAACTCTTATTAAAAATACTTTACTAAAAGATTCCCTTTAACATGACTTAACAATAAACAAATGGTTTACAGCAGCTATTTTTCTTAATTTACAATTGTATTAAGTTCTTAATAAGATAACATTCACACACATTAATTAATGTTCAATCATTGTAACTTGATCTTATTGTAAAGCCTAACCAAACTATACAGGACTGTATTTGACTGGACTTTTATTTAATCAAACTGCAAAAACCATATTTCATAACCTAGAACTGCTTTTCTGGACTGATTTTAAAGATTCAAACATTAACCATACATTTGTTCTC
>JBBMFX010000021.1:7820483-7839525 GCA_037832545.1 Rhabdalestes septentrionalis
TGTGAACAATGTTTGAGAGAAATGGTAATATTGTGTATCTGGAATGAATTTTAGATCTTTAAGTCCATCTCATGAAACATCGAAGCAGGAACAAAGGTGTTGCATTTATATTTTTGGAGAGTGTATTAAGATGCACAGAAAAAATATCATACTCTAACAACCCTTTTGAGTCAGGTGAATTTATGTATTTGTTTGTATCAAATTAAATTATCAAAACAAAAATAAAGTGGCTATGTGGTGTAAACTGACATAGTACATATTGGATTTACATTCTTATGAGTTTTTTATACAGAAACACATGTAGACTGGTGATTGAGTGTAATTAAATCAAAAGCTAGGTACAGCAATGGAAAAAAATTTTTGTGTTGCTAGTTTGTCCACTCATCTGAAATATTTGAATAAACTGGATTATAATAAACTTTAACAACACAAAAATTAAGTATTTATGTTTGAGGACTAATGTATTCAAAGAAGAGAGATTCTGCTTTCTGTTTCCACTATTGACTCCAACAATCTCTTGGCTAAATTTGAATGATCTATTTTGCTGTACCACAAGCTTTGCTTAAAAACTCCAGAAAGTCTCATCAACTAAATATCTTATTTCAATATTTAGTGTATTCACACTTTGCTTTCAATACAACAAAGGCTCTTTCATTAAGCTTGCTTTCAATTTTTTAAAGAACGCAACACAATAATTGTACTAACAAATGCCTACA
Source organism: Rhabdalestes septentrionalis (assembly GCA_037832545.1). Classification (NCBI taxonomy): domain Eukaryota; kingdom Metazoa; phylum Chordata; class Actinopteri; order Characiformes; family Alestidae; genus Rhabdalestes; species Rhabdalestes septentrionalis. The sequence continues at coordinate 7,821,200 of JBBMFX010000021.1, forward strand.
AAGTTGGTTAATTTATTTCTTCTTATAGTTAGAATACATTAAAAAAGTACAATCAGTCTATACAAGTTTCAGTAGTATCTTTTTTTTAATTCCAATTTTCCTCTGTCTTGGCTTCCTGACAGCTTCATACATTTACACTCATTGTATTGAAATTGTGTCTGTGTTCACAGTGTATAGCAGGGGTAGGCAAATCCGGTCCTGGAGGGCCGGTGTCCAGCACAGTTTGATGGTAGTCCTACTCAAACACATTCAGTAATCCTGACAATTAACTGGCACGTTGAACCATGTGTTTCTGAGGAGGGAAACCACCAAAACATGCTGGACTACGGCCCTCCAGGACCAGATTTGCCCACCCCTGGTGTATAGTTTCATGTCATTGAGTTACAGCTATAGTTCGTTTAAGTGATTATCAGTCCTTATTAGTTCTTTTCACCATCCTCTTTGTTTTTTAGTGTCCCCTGGGTTGTAACCCAGGGTTGGTACACCACCATGTCCATCATTCATGCTAAGGAATTTGTGTGTTAAGTCAAGACCTGTCAGTGTGTGGAAAAAGTCAAAGCAGCAGAGAAATGCAGAAACACAATGCAAGTAGTATTGTTGGGGCTGATGAAGTAAAAGAGGCTGGGGTGTCACAGTTTCTTTTTAGAAAGTGGGGAAATGTCCTGGTTTTTTATTACCTTTCATTGGACCATTAAATTGACCGGCACTGGGACACTGCGCACGGCACTGCGTGTGACGCAATCCCTGAGCCGCGTCAGTGCAGGCAGCTCTGTTTAAAATCAGAAGACCGCGTGTCTGTCTGCACGCTAGCAACATGCTGAAGCGTAAGTGCACATTTACTGAGGATTTAGAGAAGAAATTCCCTGCTTTCAGACCAGGTCGAGACGAATGGGAAGCCTTGTGCACACTGTCCACAAGAGAACAAAATGGACTACTTAAAACTGGAAGGGAGCACTTTCAGCACTCCAGGGGTGTTTTCAATCCACAAGTATGCAGAGTGTGTGACTGGATTCTGTGTAGGGGATATGACCATGATCAGGATCATCACCACATGTGCCATCCAGAAACTATGGCTACCAGGGATGTGTATGCCCTACTGAACATGCATAATATGGCCTTCAAATCTGGGTACAGAGACACATTCAGATCCACTAAAGCTAACTTGAACCAAGGCATGAGAGCAGAAAAATGTACTTATGGGCTCAAAATCCAAAGTCCCAAGCACCTGTGGTGAGGCATCCAGTCTACTACGGACTAAAAACCCTCCCCGTCACCAATGACCAAGTGCTCTGTCTGACTGTGGCTGATGTGAGGAAAACTTTGCTTAGAATTAACTCACTGAAAGCTGCGGGACCTAACAATATTTCTGGTTGTGTGCTCAGAGGATGTGCAGAACAGCTGGCAGATGTTCTCACAAATATCTCTTTGAGCACCACTGTCATCCCAACGTGTTTCAAACATTGTGCCAAAGAAAACTGCTCTTGTGTTGCTCTATGGTCCTGGCGAGATGTTGTCTCTTTTTTACTATGTACTGTGTAAATGGTAGAAATGACAATAAAAAAACCTACTTGACTTGACTTGACATGATGATAACACAGTTCCTCAACACACTGAACACATATTTTAGACACTTTGAGGAACATAACTACACAACAGCAATAAAAGCCACTCTCACTATCAGTGATGGGAATAACGGCGCTATACATAAACAGTGTTACTAACAGTGATACTTTTTCAGTAACGAGTAATCAAACCAGTTACTGTTTCCCCCGTTACAACACCGTTACCGTTACTGACATTAAAATGCGCATTACTATAACTGAGAACACTGAAGCATTTTTCATGCGAGCAGTGTCTCTCTCTATCTCTGGGGTGTGTGTGTGTGTGTGTGTGTGTGTGTTCGGGGCCGGGGCGGGATACATAACCAGTGATGTTGATTGGTGAGTCTGTTCACGTGATGTAACTGGGAATGCGATGATTGGCTTAGAGTTAGTAAATTTCCATGGTTTGCCAATCAGGCAGAGATGGCGGTTCTACACGGGGACCAGGCTCCCTTATGGCCCCCCTGCTCTGAACAGCCAAATATTTAAATATAATTTTTATAAGTTCAACATGCGCTGTCTCGAAGAAAGAAACTAACGCTATGTGTGTTCTACACGGACTACTTAAAGCGCTACACACGCACGCTGACACACAGGCACTGACACACGCACGTAACCCCTCACTACGCCGCCCCATTCGCATATGTGCCCCCCTAAAAACACACCGACCCCCCCTCGTCCCCCCTGGTAATTTTAGTCTAGAACCGCCACTGTCCAGGAGTCAAATGCAGCTTTTGGAAACTAGAAGTTTAAGCGCTACTTTTCCCTCGCTTTTCCCTCGTGACGTGCAAATTATGCCCAGGAAAAAAGCATCTCTCTGCATCAGTGATTAGTGTACAATGTTTTATATTTATTTTATATTAAATTTGATTTATTTTTAAGTAACGCAAAAATGACTTTGCCTGGTAAGTAGTTACTTTTATAGTGATGTAACTCAGTTACTAACACAGTTACTATTTGTGTGAAGAAACTAGTAACTATAACTAATTACTCTTTTAAAGGTACTTGCCCAGCACTGCTGGTGAACCCCTATGAGGGTGCTGCGGTACTTGGAGCCTGATCCAATGGCCTTCGTACATGAGAGCCTAAAGGCATCAAAACAAATTTGGGTACATAGCTGAGCGTGTCCCAAAAACCTTGCCCAGTGGAGAGTTGAAGGAGTTTGGTGATTCAGGCTTTTTATTATTTTCTGAACTTGTTTCACTCCTAGCAAGTGGAGCTCACCTTTGGTCCTAAGTTTCATTTAAACTCTTTTGTTCCTGAAGTTTCTCCTGCAGTTTCTTCCTCCTTGCTCACACCAACATAACAAAAACATTTTGCCCACCTTAGTCAGTTGCTGTTGCTTCTTTGGGTCCAAGACATTGGTGAACTTCTGTGTTTTTTACTTGACCTCACACCAAACTCTATTAACATGGGCCTCTGAACAGCTAGTAAACATGTTTACAACCACCAGGTCCTGCTTCAAATAAGACACAAGCAAGTAACTTTGCTTAAAAATTGGACCACTGCTGAAGATCCTTAATATCAGCTTTTATATGTGGTCCAGGCCCTAAGATTGCGGTGTTGCCTGATGCCGCTGACTTGGAGAGAGGAAATCGTAAATGGTGCACAAGGAAGCAGAAGCACAGCAAGCAAGTGGGGGTGCATGCTAGGCTAAAACTAATGCTGCCAATGTTTGCTCCCTTGACAATAAACTGGACAAAATATGACTCCAGCAAATCAATGTTTTTTTTTTTACAGAGGCATTGTTCTGGAAGCAGCAACACAGATTAGAACATTCTAAAATACCACAGTAACCATAAGGTAGAACTGAGAACCAAAACAAGATGGGCTGTGTGTTCACATTAACATTGACTGGTGTGTGAACGCTGTGCTGATCTCTAGTTACTGTTCAAAGTAACAGGAGTTTATAGCTATTGGTTACAGACCATAGCAGTGTACAACAATTATGCTGACAATGCCCAAACTTTACAATTCCATTAGCAAGCTCCAAAATGCACTTCAGTGCAAAGAGATTTTAATTACGTGTATATCTTGACAGGTCTCCCTAAATAACATCAGCAAGTAGACTTTCCTGTCCAGGGCAATCAAAGCAGTAAAGCACACACAAGCCCAAAAATCCATGCATGGTTTGGAGCCCAAAATGACATGACAGCAGGGAACACCACGCTGACACCTAAAGACAAAGTGCTTAGTCTGACTGTGGTTGATATGGGGAAAACTGTTCTCTGTGTCAACCTATAGAAGGCCACCAGACCAGTCAATATTCTTGACTGTGTGCTCAGAGGATGTCCAGTCAGATAAGCTGGAAGATGTTCTCACATCAGAACCACCGTCACTCCTGTGCCAAATAAGTTGTCTGTGTCTTGCCTCTACTGCCTGGGAAACCTCAGGCAGTCAGGATAAGGACAGGTAATTCTGGGCATAATATCCCATCAGCACCCACTCTCCCACCCCTCACCCAGAACCACAGTGAGAGGCCATATGGTGCAGAATCCGTCAGAAGCACCCCTCATCAGGAACGATAGCCTGCTGGGCCAGTATAGGCTCAAAATCCCTGGGCCAATTTTTGGTCCCGGTCCAGCTCTGATGTTGAGCACAGAGGTTCCCTAGGGCTGTGTGCTCAGCCCTCTGTTTTCCACCCAGATAACCCATGGTTATCTTAAACCACATTAATTTTGACAACACATCTGTGGTGGGTTTGATCATCAGCAGTGGTGAGACGGAACAAATAGAGGAGGTGCAATGATTAACAGACTGGTACAGAACCAACAACCTATCTCGAAATGTGTGGAAAAAAATGAGGATTGTTGACTGTGGTAGGGCATCACGTGATCACTAATGAATATCCAGCATTGTGGATGACTCCCAACATCCTCTTATAACTCCTTGCAAAAGATTCTGTAGCATAAAGGCATATGCTCAACCAGAACTGAAACATAAATTGTACCCCTCTCCACACACACTTACACGCACTCCAACAACACACCCTTCTCCACAACAATCCCTCCTCTTCTCTTAACAAAATGAAAATACTAATAATGTACAATGTAGACTAGTACGACAACTCTTGTTCAACGTACTAAAAGTTTTGTCTGGTTGTTTACAACACTGCTCATAATTCACTATTCTTGTGCATGACTAGTAAGAGAACTCTATAGGTGAAGACGATGGTGCCCCTCAAAAACAGCAATCACACACCTTGGTAAATATTAGTGTGGTTATTTTCCCCATGAGTGTCTTTTCTTTTTAGCTTTTCCCATCAACATCATGGTAATTGGCTTGTGTAACTTCAGAGATAAAATGAGTCACATCAGGGAGTGATGTATATATAAAACTCTGAAAGAGACACCACATTAATTAGCTAGTGTCATTGAGGTTGCCTATTTTTATATGACATTGATTAAACAAACAGATTCAAAAGCTGGGGAGCACTGTGATCTAATTTATTTCCATGAAAATTATTCTTCTAAAATCACCTGGAACCCTGGGGACATCTAGCCAATGCCTATTTGAACAGATGGAAACATGACACAAAGACCCATAGCCATTATAATTATATCATTATTACATTAACATGCATTGGATTATTATCTCTCACCTCATGGGGCCTGACATATAGGACTATGAGGCCTCTCAGTATGCAAGTGTGGACATTAGTATTGAGTTAATATGTGTTCATATGTTAATATTATCAGTATTTTATATATATTTTTTGATTTAACTGCATTTTTAGTGCCGAATTTTTAGTACATTGCTATCAGAGCAAATATTCATTTATGCCTGTAATCAAAAAGCAAAATAAAGGAAAAGACACATAGGTGAATTAGATTTTCTATACTTAAATAACAGATCATTCAAATCACTTTTTTACATAAAGTACTGCACTTACTGTTGTCCCCCAAAAAACTAATTTTCAGCTTATAAAACACCCGCATCTGTAAACTATTCCTAATATATTGCTTGTTTATATCATTAAAATGATATACATTACATACATTCTTAGAGTATAGTTTTTCTCCATCAAACAATAAAACTGTCTCTGGGTTGTGTCTTCACAATTAACTTAGCATATACATTTTAAAAACATTTGAATAATGTCATGTTGTGCTTGGGTGGCGAAGCGCAGTTCCATTGCTTTTCTAGACGTATTACAAGTACAAAACAAGAACACAAAATGGCTAGAGGACAAAAAACATGAAAAAACAAACAAATACAGGTAGGTGAAGTTAGGGTCGCATGGGTGCGATGTGGCCAGACCCACAAGCATGTACAAAAACACTTTTCATACGTAAAACAAGAACCATTGATCAAGCACAATCACTTAAACACAAGACTGCTGTGACTAAATACAAAAAGTAAGACATCATGAACCAACCTTTTCAAAATAAATGTCCAAAATATACAAAATTACATCATTTCCACGAAAACCGGAAATATGTAATTGTAGGATAAACTTAGTTCTGGTCAAGCGTCAATGCATTAGAAGACCCGGGATTAGAGAAAATGGAGCAGAGTGAGCACACAACTTCTCCAACAAATTAGAGAACCAGGGCTCATTGAAAATGTTTCATGGAGCCCTATTTAAGTGTGAAGTTTGATGGGGATCGGTGTTTGCCCCATGGAGCTATGCTGCACAGAGCGCGGAAGCTCCCATTCCGGTAGCTCCGCTGCCACGGAAAGTAGAGCTTCATGTTTGGGCTCGTTGGAAAGGTGTCCCGGATCCCTATTGGATTGTGAAATTTGATGGGGATTGGTGCTTTCCCTGTGAAGCTGAGGGTCCCTGTAAAATTTGAGTACACTACAAGAACATAAGATGCTGCTTATGCCATCCTTTTTGTACCGGTGGAAGTAAAGATACCCTATGGTTACGTATTTCCGGTCAAAATGGCTGAAGTTGAGAAAAAGGTATATGGTGGTCTCAGAGCCGGAGCCAGACATAGTGAGCATCTGGCGCTTGGTCCTCCCCCATAAAATTTTGGATTTTTTTGATGCAATTTCCTGCATTCTAGTCCACTTTAGAAAGACATGGCATTGTGTTGAGGGGGGTGTGATCGGGGGCGGTCCAACACACATTTGGGGTGCCTTTTGTAAAAACAGCTTCACAAATTTAGAGGTATAATTTCTTCATCATTTAGCCCAATATTCACACACTTTTCTCACATTTAGAGCTAAACAGGGTTAGGTTTTGCTCCATTTTCTTGCTGCATAATTGTTAAATGTTAAATCTTAATGTTAAATCTGAATCTAAATGTTAAATCTGAATCTAAATGTTAAATCTGAATCTAAATGTTAAATCTGAAACTAAATGTTAAATTTGAATCTAAATGTTAAATCTGAATCTAAATGTTAAATCTGAAACTAAATGTTAAATCTAAATGTTAAATCTAAATGTAAATGTTAAATGTTAAATCTAAATGTTAAATCTAAATCTAAATGTAAATGTTACATATGAATCTAAATGTTAAATGTTAAATCTAAATGTTAAATCTTAAATCTAAATGTAAATGTTAAATCGTACATCTAAATGTTAAATCTAAATGTTAAATGTTAAATCTAAATGTTAAATCTAAATCTCAATCTTAAATATTAAATCTAAATTTTGCTTTTACAAAGGGCGTGAGATATGGTAATTGGCCACGCCCCGTGATTACTTTTGGCTGGTACTTAGCAGGGGGCTGGACTGAATGCTGTGATATTCCCTCATCAACATGGAGGACCTGCCTTTACTGATCTTAAATAAAATGTTAAATATGAAATATGTATCTGGCACTTTAAATGTCAAACTTCACAGTTAGATAGGGCACGGTAATACCTTTCTAACGACCCCTCGTTTAACATGATAGAACCGGCGAACAAAGTTATTATCCGAGAACTCACTCGAGTACAGTACATTGGTCCCCCACAGAATATTCTCGCGGCTTTTCTATAGGGGGCAAGCACCAATCTCCGGGAAAATTCACAGTTTAATAGGGCTCAATGAGAGCTTTCCAAAGACCTATTGTTTGCCATAATACCCCCCGGCGAGCCGGAGTTATTAAGACGAAGACGATCGACCTATAGGGACACAGTGGTTTTATAACTCTGGATCCCCGGTGTTATTATAGAAAACGAGAGGTCTAGGGGTCTTGGGAAAGGTCTCATTAAGCCATATCTGTGAAGCTTCACATTTAGAGTACGAAATATATTTTTTCATATTTATCATTTACATTTGAGATCATTAAAGTAAATTCCTCCATGTTGGTGAGGGAAAATCACAGCACTCAGTCCAGCCCAGGCAATTGTAATCACTTTTGTAAAAGCAACATTTAGATTTAAATTTAACATTTAGATTTAACATTTAACATTTAGATTTAGATTTAATATTTAGATATAAGAATTAAGATATAAATTTAGATTTAACATTTAGATATAGGATTTAACATTTAGATTTTATTTAACATTTACATTTAGATTAAAAATTTAGATTTAAGATTTAAGATTTATATTTAGATGTAACATTTAGATTTCATTTTTAACATTTACTTTTAGATTTAATGTTTGGATTGAGTTAACATTTTGATTTAACATTTAACATTTACATTTAGATTTAACATTCACATTTAGATTTAATATTTACATTTAACTTTTAACATTTAGATTTAGATTTAACATTTAGATTTAGATTTAATATTTATATATTAGATTTAAGATTTAAATATAGATTTAACATTTAGATATAGGATTTAACATTTAGATTTTATTTAACATTTACATTTAGATTTAACATTTAGATTCAAGATTTAAGGTTTATATTTAGATTTAACATTTAGATTTAACTTTTAACATTTTCATTTAGATGTAACATTTACATTTAGATTTAATATTTACATTTAACATTTAACATTTAGATTTAACATTTAGATTTTGATTTAACATTTAGATTTAACATTTAACAGTTATGCAGCAAGAAAACGAACCAAAACATAACACTGTTTAAAAAAAAAAAACACATTTAGCTCTAAATGTGTGAAAATTGTATGAACATTGGGCTAAATGATGAAGAAATGACACCTCTAAATTTGTGAAGCTGTATTTACAAACAGCACCCCATACACACAAGCATCTGAAATAAGCCGTTGAAGATTCACTGTGATGTCAATTGCTATAAAATACAACAGTCATTTATAGTGTTCAAAATATTGTAGAACTTTACATTATGTGGAAAAAAATATTTTGTCATATTATATTTTTTTCATACTGATTCTACGTCACAGATGCATTAAATTCCTGTAGGAATAATGCTGCAATAAAATGACCATAACATTAGAGTAGCTATAACCTCCAGCAGTTAAGATCCTGAACACTACCATGACCTCCGAATGATGGCTCTTCAGGAACACAAACAACATAAAAAGGGTTTTGTGTGTTATGATGCTGAATAATAAGTTTTACAGACCTTGTGCTTTCTGTGTTAATGAGATAATGAGAGCGCTCAGAAATCATACCACCACTGTCATGCCGTTACCCTCACTAATATGGGCATAAGACAGTTCTCCTCAGCTCTCCTCACTCAGTGAAATGCATAGAGAGGATGCTGGAAAAGAGCAGGTCAGTTGAGACAGGAAAGATCTTGCTTGGAGACTGATAAATGTTAATTACCTGACATTAGTTTCAAGAGGCAAGGGTCAGCATGTGAATGCAGTGAGACAGAAGAAGAGGCTGCATTGGGAGATCAGACTGAGGAGACGCAGCGAGATCCGGCAAGAGGTTAATTTCTAATTTCCATTTTTATGGCTGTTACAGTGATAAAGTGGATTACTCCACACAGTGAGTCACTTTCATTACAAGGAATTTCACATGGGCCTTGCTGCTGATCATTATAAAACAGCTGGTAATGTAATGCACTTGCAGTCTCATTTTGCTAGCCTTATGGAAGACAGATCTCTGCACCCTCCACATGACCTATTCAGGCTTGACCTATGACTGCCTGAGAATCAGTGCTCCTCAGATGTCTCTTTTTTCCCTAAATTGAGAACTTCCCTTCTCTGTGACTTGACAGTAATTGCTGGCTGGTGCTGTGGGGTGGCTTTGGTTGTTTGTGCCAGTGTATGTAACACCATAAATAGTGGGCTTTCAATTCCAAAACTTGTTATGGCTACACAATCTGCAACAGCAGCCACTCCCTTTCACTTGTACCAGTGGCCACTTGGGTGCAGCTTGGCATCATTTTGGTCACTTTTATATGAATTATTTACGTTAGTAGTTTGTCTGGCTCATAAACATTAGCAATAATTCTGCTAATACATGGGAGCAATGTGAGCATCCCTGAATGTAAGCATACATGTGCACATGTTCACCTAGAATACACTTCTGCTGTTCTTTTATGTATTATTTTACTCAGTATGTAAGCTGCTATTTGGTTATTCTTTAATATGTAACACCAATTTATATCTACAAAAGAGAAAAAAGACTGTTGGCTGAATTTCAAACCATTCCTCAAGAGAATCTACTCTTCTGAGATCTGTGTCTTATCTACAGAGGCAGTATTTTCTTTTTACATGGCCACAACTTTGCAAAACATGGAAACAAGATCCTAATTGAAGGAAAACTCGCAGGAAAAGATCTGCCACTAGAGGGCGACGCCGGTGCTTAGTGAGCCTCCAGGCGGGGCAATTAAAGGTACTGTTCCTTAATTCACAATAAATTACATCGTGGAAGATGGACCACATTTAGTAAATAATCGCAAAATAAGTACACACTGTCATTCCCGGTGACGTTAATATTTCTATTGCTACCACATCTATTATCCCCACCAATGCTAAGCCAATTTGTTTCAATGCGTATCCACAATCTATAACTCTCTTCAACTCTGGCGTATTGTATTGTGTCCCTTTCTTGCCTTTATGAGACTTGGGTGTTAAGTGTGTGTGTGACCCCCTCTTTCAACAGACACGCACACACACACACACACACACACACACACACACACACATACGCTGAACCGGATGCTCGCTGTCCAATCAGAGCACAGTCTCTCCACCCCTTTATACGGCACCACTCGGCTTGTTTTCTTTGTGCCGAGCCTACAGCACGCTCACATGGCTGTGGACTAAACGGCATATACTTTTACGGGCAAACCCCAGAGGACTAACTTTTTTGCGTCCTCCTGTGCCAGAGCGCCGTAAGTGACAAGAAGGTCTTGTTTCTTTCTCTAGTGACTGTACGATCTCGAAACGCGCTGAAAGGGAGACAGTTACAGGACTGCTCTTGCGAACGTGGCTCAGTTTCTTTTCTAAGCCTGCGACACTACAGGCTCTGACACTACATACACACATCTCTCTATCTCTTGTCCTCTCTCTGTCTCTCACCTTCTCTTTCTCAAGACAGTGTTTTTCGCTGTGGTAGTTTGGGGGCTTCCTGGTTTCCGTTGGCATTGGTGACCGCGATCAGCCTCTTCTGCGCCGCGCTCCATGCGTAAAGGCGCGCAAACTGGCCAGACAGCACCGTCGAGGGGCACCGAGCGTCTGACCCGCGGACACTTGTGGCTTTGAGCAGCTCTGGACAGAATCCGACTACAAAACGATTCATCTGTATCCGGAATCATTGCTCCTCTTTGTGGGACACCAGGTGCCTAATATAAGCAGTGGTCGTTGCAGATATTTTGAGTTTTGGGAAAGTCTGAACCAAGCTCCTAACATGAGTGCAGCTTCAAACTAATCACTTTCACATGTACCAGTCTTTTTGGTCATTAATACAGAAATACAAGCTCAACACATCACTTTGTGACTGGACTCGAGGTGCCGAAAACGGAATAAGACCGGTGTCCACAACCTTCTAACCTTTTCTTCAAACTTCAGAGTGAAGATAATGCCTGTCACAGTCTGGATCATCTTCTCCTTGCTTTTCAAAGGTGGGTCTGCTTAAATGCTCATCAGGAATATAACATGACTGTGGAACATAGTGATAGACTTCCTTAGACCTGAACAGTACATTTGCTTGCTAATTGATATCACAATATTGGATAGGTAATTGTAATACAGACGCTGCCATATGGAGAAAATAACTCAAACAGCACACAGAGTACCTTAATGAAATCTCAAACTTTCCATGACATCACAAACTCGCAGTGGCAGTAGACGGCATAATAATTATTTTGCCCATGAAGCCCTATGTTTCCCACACCACAGATTCCAAAATGATTAATTAAATATACTTTCTTTAAAATATAAAATGTTGGTGTTGAATTACACATTAAATAGTCATTAAATCATAGTATTGGTATGCACTGGAACGCATATTGTAACTTGATGGAACTCTGATTTTTCATGAGCAAATGCTTATGTTGATACCATCATTGTAATACATGAAATACATAAAGATAAGAAAACAATGCACCTGGAATAGCCCTGAAGAGCAATAAAAACGGTTTATTTAGATTTACAAATGCAGTTAAGTTCATAAAATGTAGATATTTTAACTAGGCCAGTTCGACTTTTCTAGAGACTGGTTAATACATAATGAAATAGCCAGTATATATTTTTAAAGCAAACTTCTCCTGATAAAAAATATGCTAATAATTTCATTGCAGGAATAAAGTTTTCTTTTCTAGGGTTTCACTTAACAACTATAGTAATGAGAAAAGTTGTTACCTGTCCATTAAAACTGACCAATGGTATAGTAGACACACAGACATTAATTTGACCAAAAAGGGCAATATGCCAAAAGGAGCAGGTACATCAGCACCCCACTCCTCAATATTTCTGATGATTTTTATGTGTGTGGTTGTGAGAAAAGTGTATTAGTAGCATGTACCACAATAACAATAACTTTCTCCAGAGGGAGGTTGTAAAAAATTAGAGCATTCACAAAAAGAGAAATGTCATTATAAACATAGTTCACAAAAAACAACAGCAGAAAAATAAAGAACTGGTTGATATATGGTGTGTTTTCGAAGAAGAAAATGTATAGTTTGTATACAGCATCATCATTGCCTTGTTCCAGAAATAAATGCATGAATCATTTTCTCTCAAGGCTTGAATCATATTCACATTACTGAGTGCCCGATTCCCGTGCTGCACTTTGATTTATCAGCTGCTTCGAGCTGGCTGAAGAGCAGCAGATCTGCTATGTGTTGAAAAAAACACGTGGTTAAATAAGAAGCAGTGTGCTTTAGGGTAGAGGGTCATTACAAAATGGGAAACTTAATTATAGAGAGATACTTTACATGAGTGGAGTATATAAAACTGTGCACAAATCCCCTCCAGATTGATTCCTATCATTAATTTAGCAAACAGCACTACCTACAACAATGAACAAGTTTATGAGGTTCTTAATATGGAAATAGAGCCCATAAACACAGGATGTGGAGAATAGAGAAGTACATTACTTTGATTGGCCCTCTTCAGATTAATGCAGAATCATTACAGGTTGTTTCTTACTGCAGCAAGTGATTAAGCCATGAAGCCTCCTGTATGATGAGAGTGGGTAAGAATGATAAAGCCAACAAACAAACAAACAAGTCCTGTTCACATGCATTTCAGGAAAAGAAAAGGAGAGTACTGCATCAGCCATCCAGGAACCTTTTCAGAAGCACCTGTTGAACTGCCATTGTGAAAATCTGTGAGACAATGAGAGGATAGTGGCTCCCCTGTGAGCTGGAACCGGGGTGCCAGTGTCATTACCACACACGCTCGCCCAAACAGCAAGGCTATTAAGAGTGATTACAAGAGCTGTCTGTCTGAGTGTGTGCTGATCTTTGGCTATGCAGAGATGGGGCTTTAATCACCTTCCTCATAATGCAGGTCGGCTGCCAGCAACCTTATGATGCTTCCTGTTCTATACCAATAAAAATAAACACATGGACAGTGTGTGCTTGGACGTGGCCCAAATAAATCACCGGCCTCAAGACAGCCGTGAAAAGTGAAGCGTCTGAGCTTTTTGCTCCAGACATTCCTAATTTTCTTTGCCTTTGAGCTTAATTCAGACATTCTTATTAGTATAGTTCCTCAGTTTGTTACTTATTTACTTACCTATTTTGCCACCTTCTGCAAAGAGCATTGTATACATGTGTGTTGTTGAAATCACATCTAAGAATTATTTGCATTATTATTTCAGAGAATAAATGTGGTTTGGTGCTTTCAGTCTGCAGGGTCTTATTGAAAGGAGCATTTTTCTTGTCTACAAATCTGCCAAGGCATGCCAGTGGTATGTAAACCTAGACTAAGCCTGTCTTTACATGACACTGCCCCACACATGCACATTACCACTATAGGACAATATCAGAGCCAATATCTTTTGGAGGACTGGACACATTACTATAGTTAAGTCCAGCGTTAGCCAAACCTTTTTTGTACACTTTTAGTCAAATTCAGTGTGGCCAGACAGAGGGTTTACACCTTCTCTTTCCATTCGGCTGACTGACTGTTTGGCATAAAACATTTACCCTTTTTATAAACCAAGTAAAAATAACTGTATTTTAAATGTAACCATTCAGTTAATCAAAAATCACGGTCTTTTTATATAGTATGTGTTCCTAATCTTTGTCCCGGAGCCCCTCTGCCCTCCTTACCACACTTCACCCACTTCAACCAGAAAGGCTTAAAAACTGATTAGTTGGATCAGGTGTGTTGCACAAAAATGGAAATGGATCTGGAAATCTATGCTCTCATTCAGTGGTTCTAAAACGGGTCCTCTGGATGGTCCACTTTTTTATCTCTATACCTATGTGTCATCTATAGAGAGATCAAGAGGGGGCCCTGATAACCTGAACCGCTGTCTTTCCCTTACACTGTGATCAGCGATTGGAACAAGGCATCTGAGTGCATCCTATCAAAGTAAAGCACATGAAGATTGCAGGGCATGCTCTCAAATTATATATATTTTTAAGTTGCTAATAAATTCCAGGCGTTTCATTAGAAGGGCTTATTTTATTAGAGACCTGACACAGCAGGTATTGAAAAAATTCTAGATGAGAGCTTATTCATCTGTGTCTGGAAGTGGAAGCAATGCTCCCAGTATTATACTTAAGAAAAACACATTTCTTAAGAGAAAAGGCATAGAAAACATGTCTTTTGGCTTTATGCATCTTTGTATGTTTATGCATGTTTGATGTAACTGGATTTCTGCCCATTTTTACAGGGAAAATCACTGAAATTACGATAGTATCCTCTTAAAAATGAACAGAATCTTTGGTCTTTTGAAAGTTTTTCTTTTGAAGCAATGAATAAGGCTGATAATTCAAATATTGAGAGGTTAAATAAAAATTAAATATGACATAATTTGAAGTACCTGCAATTTTATTATTATTATTGGTTGCTTTCAAGACATTTGTAGCATTTTCATAAATGCAATAATCCCATAAGTTTTCATGCTGCTCCATTACTCCATGATTAAGGATCTGGCTCTCTCCAAATGTGTACATATTTGCTACTTTCTCCCTAATGCAGTTTCACCCTCCCTTCTTCCTCCAACTCTCTAGTGATTCTGGTTCAAAAACCCTGACTTTACTGCTGGAGAGCTACAATTTTAAAGAGCATCTGTCATCCTCCTGGCAGTGAAATGACACACAAACACCTCTGTGTTCTTGGTTAAGGCAATGGAATCACCTCAAACGCTCCACTAAAGTCTAAGTAGAGTTTGGCAGAAAGATGGAGAAGCAGTCCCACAACAGCTGCCTCCCCAGAGAGGAACTGCTGGAAATCAAAACTATTTGTATGTCCATGGGACTTGGTGATGGAGGAGGGTTTGAAATGTTTTGATTCAAAGAAGTCAGTTTTTCTTCTGGGATTATGTTTTTAAAGTACTTAGACTAAACCAAAGGTTTAATGAAGCATCTAGAATTTTATGTGATTTAAAAAATAAACAAATAAAAAACTGTCTGGAGTCAGAAACCAAATAATTATAAATGCACTCGTGAAAATAAAGGGGTTCTTTTGGGGTGATCCCTGAAGAACCCTTTGATGATAATTTAAAGAAATATTTTTGGAAAAAGAAGCTACTTTATATTATGTCCACATATTGTACATGTCCACCATTTAAATGTTCACCAAATAAAGGTATTCCTTAGAACAGCACAATAGAGAAGAGGAGAGAGAACCATTTAAAATCTCTTGTTTTTAAGTGTGTAATGCAGAGATGGCACAGAAAAACAGCAAACGTTGTGTTCTCTGTGCAAATGACTGAAAAAATCCAAACCACAGGCGACTATTGTAGAATATTAAAGCTTTTTCCCAATTTTTAGCAACAGTGCTGAAGCTGCTTCACTTTAAGATGGAAGGGATTTCACTCACTCAAATCATACAAATTAATAATAGACATTCCTTGTGCCAAAAGAACTGCCATGTTTGCAAACGTACAATGTTTTGAGCACTTAGAAATGAAAACTTCTGTTCTAATTAAGCAGTGCAGGGAGAAAAATCTAGTCCCTGGAAAACCAACAGGTTTACATAATCCACAGTCACTTTGAAACTCACTGTGCCTATTTGTGTTCAATCTTGGGATGGTGAAAGAACCTGTATTGTCTGAAAATTGCAATCTTCTCTTAGGACAGATTTCATCTAAGAGTGAAAAGAGTGTTTTTTTTCTCTCCAGTCACTGTCCTTGTATGTGTCTGTGTGCGTGTGTAGGGGCGTGAATGTTCACCTAATGGACTTCAAATCATTACTTGGGCTTGATTGCACCCAAGGAACAAAAGGCCTATAATTGAAGTACAATTTTATGGCATCTTCCCTTTTATTTGTCAAGCCAGTGGCTTTACTCAACAATCACCATATTTTTAGATGTACTTTGTTAATGGGAGGATTCAGCATGTTCTTTAGAGTGGGGTGGTTATATGTACTGTATATACTGTCCCTAACAATCCACCAGTCACTGAGATAGAGTGTAAGGTGCCTTTATTGTATGGGATCTACTCTGAATATCTTACACTGTGGGTGTAAAGATTTTTATACAATAACATAAAATGTGTATGAAATATAAAACCTTATTTCCAAAATACTTCTGTGCGTCTTCTAAATGTCTTTCATTGACATTGTTGACTGTGCTCTGAACTAGGCGTCTAAATACATTCTAGTAAAGCAGACAAGACAGCAAAGCATATTCTCTTTGGTTTTTTTTGTTTTGTTATTTTTAATAAGATTTTATAATTTTTTATATTATTATACGTTTTCTTTTTTTTCTGTCTTTTTGCTTCTGTCTTTTTTGATTCTAGCCATTTCATTATATGGGCTTATTATCTTAGAGGGTTGACACAGCAGATTCATCTGCATCTATTTTTATACATTTAAAAAATCGAATAAAACCTTTGGCTATGTATAACATTATATTATAACTCATTATGTACAGCACATTTAAAAGAAGAGTATTTGCAATTAAGGGCTACAATCGGTGGGGAATTATACTGACATTTGATCATTTATGTTATTCTACATGGTTCATTCACACTGATAGGAACCCTCCTTCCCCCACAATTCATCCTCTGACCCCCTTCTGCCCTTCCCTTTCCTCTTGAAAAAGAGTGAGGAGGGTGCCGCTAGTTGAAGCCTGGCAAAATTTAAATGGAAGTGAATGGCTGCTCTGCTGTATTGCTCTTTCCAGCACTTCCCCTTATATTATAGTCGACAGATAATGCAGCACAGGTGATCTCGCTCTGCACCAAGCAGGCAATTTCCTCTCCCACCTGCTTCCTTAGGGTACCCCCATGGTCAGTGTACCTTGCTGAAACTCCATAACCCCTGCATTTCAGTCTCTGCACTAGAATCACTAAGCCACAAATCTGAGCATACCTCAAATAAGGACATGCACAGTTATTTGCACAGTATTTTGCCATTGCACACTGTGCATTGGGGGCACCGTTATGGCAACTTAGGTCTGTCTCAATCACCTAATTAAAGTCAAGAAAGAATGTTATTGCACCGTTTCTCTGTTCTTTGGTTGTTCCTGCTATGCAGTGGCTTTTCTGTTACTTCTGCATGTTATGGTGTTGTATATCACAAGAAGAGATATCAGACAATAAAATACTTTTAATTGATCTATTAATTTAACTGTATCAAGTCAGTGAAATGAAATCAACTTACAGAAGAAATACAAACCATTTTTAAAACTAATCATGCATAGAAGCAGGTGAAACTAGTAATTTTGTTATCATTTTATTAATTTACTGTTTCACTGAAGCCATCTTCCGCACAGTTAGTATGTACTTTCCAGAGGCGGAGCCAGACATATGCTCACTAGGGACAGGCTTAGCCCAGAGGGGGGTCTGGGGGTCCTGGATTTTTAGATGCAATTTCCTGCATTCTAGTCCACTTTAGGGTAGACATGGCAAATCCTAACTCCGTTATGAGATCTTTTAAAACCTGTTATCTAAAACATTAATAAAGTTTGAATAAAGTAAAGAAAATGTCCAACATATTTTTTATATTTCTTGTATTTTGAAGACGTGCCACCTGGATCACGTTTTAACATAAAATAGCCTAACATTTTTATTAGGTAATATAACACTGTCAAATAAGCTAAAATGAGAGATAATTACATTTAGAAAACAGATTTTTGACATTTAAACAACACTGGTTATATGTTTTGTATGATGCGAAGAATTATCATAGCAACTCTTTGCAGTCTAACCTAGCTAGCATAGCATAGCCGATGTAGTGTTGTGCAGTACAGCCAAGTTAGCATCAAATGTCAAAGTGCGCTAAACTGATGTGTTTATATCACTGACCTGAAACGTCTGACAAGTTACTGGCA
>JBBMFX010000021.1:7841045-7851179 GCA_037832545.1 Rhabdalestes septentrionalis
TTTTGTAGTTTCAGCCCGTTGAAATAACAGCATTTTAAGAATGAGGGAAATGGGGGTTTGTGCCCATTAATGAGTTTGAATGTATTTGTCAGGGTTGTCATATTTTGTAAAAGCTTAAAAAGATTCAGGGCTTTTGAAGTGAGATTCGGGGCTTCAGTCCCCAAAGCCACCCCTTGGCTCCGGACTACAGATTTGTCCCAGTCATGTACTATATCTTGATAATGTGTGCAAATCTTAGTATTATGAGTTTGGCAAGTTAGTACACTAATTTTAAACACACTACACCTTTTCAAGTGATGTGCACCAAAGAATTATGAAAGCTATTTTAGAAAAGAATGTTTTTACTCTAAAAGTGATAACCTAACTGCTTTAAGATGTCACATGACTTGCCACTGTCTGTAGCTCCTCCTCCTTCCATTTTGCATAGATCATAGTGTCCCTCCAACATCACCCTCAAAATGTAACTCATTTTAAGTGTGCAGTGTGGAGATTTGGGTATACTCTACTTGCATGCATGCTACATCCTCAAAATCTTATTATTAGCATTAAGAGTGGTTATGAGACTCCGTTTGAGGAAGTGACATCATTTTTTCTTGGGGAAATTCTACTGAGTAAACTAAGGAAAGCTTCAAATTTCACTTCTATACTAAGTTTTTAAAATGTTAACCTGCTTGTCTCATTCTTTAAGTTCTACCTAGAATTCCACTGTCTTAGATTCCATCCTATTAGGGTGTTACATATGGAATGGATTTACATAGGCAAAGCTTGCATAACAATGAAAGAAAACTCATCCAGCTCATTCAATATTAACAATGATGTCCCACCATGTCATGCTCTATTATACACTGTTAGATGTTAGTTTTAAATAATGAATTGACAAGATGAATAATCAAGACAACATACTAATCAGTAACATATTCTTCTAACTGTGTAAAAATGCTATGATGTCATAAGGGGCATATATTATCCAAGCTTATTATTGTTTATGTATATGTATCAAAAAGTAAGTGAGACTGTCTGCACAACCTACCAAATTTTGTTTTTCATTGCTAATATTTAAACATATTGTAGCAGAGTTGAGTTGGGATGGGCTCTCCCAGCATGCATTGCTCCCGCCTCTAACTGTTTATTTGTTGTTTATTGGGCGTTGGGGGGTTATTTTGGTAGTTGGGGTTTGAAATATGTTTACAGTATGTTAATGTGTGTGTTTATTGTGTTTGGGAATGTGTTTTGGGGTTTGTTTATGTGTTTAGAGTAGAGGTATACAATGTACCATGAGTGTGAATCATGATAGCTGTGTGTACCGCGGACTGGGCTAGCTATAATAGTAAGCTTGGTGGTGCTGCTTGTAACCCTTTACTTGCTGTTAAAAGCTTTCAAATAAATCTGGCGGAGGGTTTCCTCCCTGCGTTCACCGGCTCTCGCGAGTGCTCCATCCTTTCCCTTTGATGATCTCATCCCTGGGTCGTTACAATGTCTTAAACATGAAAAACCTTTTAAACCAAAGATTATGAAATTAACACATAATCAGATAGCAAGAAATTATATGATCTGTAATACATCCATTAAAATATACCATCTTTATAAATAGAGTGATCAGATGGCATACTTTTTTTTCTCTTAAAGTAAGAAACCTGGTGGAATTATCATTTAAATGATATATTTGCCAATTTTATTTTGCTTAAGTAAGTCCACTGTTATTGTTCAGCCTTTTATACAGAGCTCCTATAACATTATTTGTCTAAATCATGTTTGGATTTCTCTGTCGTTACTGTAAAATGTAATGACGGCCATAGCATTCACTGTTTGTTTTTTTGTCCCATTCCTGGTCCACCTACTTTAAATGAAAATAAAAATTTCCACTGACCCCCATGAGTAGTTTTAGCCTGGGTTGGATGACCCCCAGAAGCTGTACGAAGCATCTGAATGTGCTGCCTCTGGCCTGCCTTCAGGTGTGATTTGAAACCTAGGAGATGAATCAGATTTTAAAAAGCCCACATAGAAGCTCCTGAGTCCAGAGCCAAAACCCCTGGTTTTAAATTGAGCCGTTAAATCCCTTTTGTTTCACTGAGGGCTGTCGTGGGCTTCGAGCTTCAAGCAGTGCATTTGCTGCAAGTAATTGGACTCTCTGCACCAGTGTGTGTAATCTCCATAAACACAGTGCTTTGGCCCCGCAGAAGGATGCTTTTTTTTCCCGGCAGGTGGGGAGACGGCACTCTGTCTTTGTTCCTTGTAACTGATGAGCAGGATGCAGCGTTGTGTGTGCAGGCCACTTATCCTTGATTGTGAGGTCTTAAGCCGTTAGGCCTGGCTTAATTATCTTGTTGGTAGTGCATTTTCCCCAGAACATTTAAGCATCCATGTTACTGGAGCAAACATTTGAGAAAACATTAGTTCTCACATGTAGGAAGCTGTAAGCAAAGAGTTTGGATACAGAAACAAAATAAAAACTGATCAACAGTCCAATCAACATAGCATCATGCACTGCATAAAGAAACTTGATTAATTTCACTTTCAGATGAGTGGATGGATAAATACTTATAGTGTTTAATTTTTATTCAGTGACTGCACCTAGGTATGATAGACCCCGCCCCTTCATATGCTAATCTGATTTATTTACCCCTTGGTGAACTTGTCAGGTAGGATTTGCATCCGTGGGAGATTGACTCATCCTCTTCAGATCATTTTTAAATGTGCACTGGTAGGAAGCTAATGACCACAGCACTCAGGACCACACTAATCCCACACCATTTTATTTTAAGCCAAACATGAAACAACATAAGGGGTTTCCCTCTAGCTTGTTTGTAATTACCTCCTTCATGATAGAAACAAATGTGCTACTTTTTGCTTGAAAGTAGATAATGGACATTTGGTTCAACAGCTGTTCATTGGCAGTTGGGGCACATGCCACGTGGATGTATTTATTATTGGCAGTTGTAGTAAATATGCTGTGCTTTAGTATTGTAAATGAACAGCTAAATAAAAAATATTGGGAACTGGTTGGGAAACTAAATAATCCATGTTATCCTAAGACAACAATCACATTTTTGCCAGGATCTCTTGTAGTCCTACTGCACCTTTTGTTGTGGACACAGGTCTGTTTTTGGTGTCTGCAACTCTGTTATCAACTGATTGTTTTTTTATAATTAAATTATTATATACTGTTTAATTATTATATATAATTAAACTATTTAATAATAATTATATTTATATACATATATATATATATGAAAATAAAATATATATATATATAATGTAACTACGAGAGAATTTGTAATTAATATTAATTGAATGTTTAATGGATCACATGTGCTGCTCAAACTCATCCAAGGTATTGAATGGAGCTCCATCTCTTTATACACACTGAGTACATTTCAGCCACAATATTAAAGCCACTGAAAGATGAAGTGAATAAAATACATTATTTTTTTACAATGGCACCTGTCATGGGTGGTATTATATTATGCAGCAAATGAACAGTCAATTCTTGTTCATGTTTTGGAAGAAGTCAAATTGGTAGGTGCACGGATTCAAGAAACTTTTACACTTCTTTAAAACAGCAGGTCTTGTGGAGTATTTTGGGTATGCTGTGGTTTGTAGTAACCAAAAATGGTCCAAGGATGAACATCAGAGAAATCAGTGACACGGTTACAGGCTCAGAGATGCACATGTGAGTGAAAGACTAATCTGTGTGGTACTGTTCCCACAGAAGAGTTTCCGTAGTACATATTGCTGAAAAAGTTAATTCTGAAAAAGACAATAGCTACTGCATAAATGTATCAGACCCAAGTGGTTGCCTCGGGTGGCACTGGCAGGGGAGGCACTGACTGGGCCCCTTTTTGCTGTGTATGCTCACACCAAGTGTTGACACCAAGTTGCACTATAGGAAAGCCAGTGGAGGCAGTGTGATGCTCTGGTCAATGCTCTGCTGGGAAACTTCAAGTCCTTCATGGCAACGATACAATCAGCAGTGTAGCGTGCCCATCTAGAAATTGTTATTAATCCAATCCAGAACCTGTGGGATGTGCTCGACACACTAGTCTGGTCCACGGAGGCCTCACCTCACATCTAACACAGCATAAATTAATTATTGCAATGTAAATTATTGAAGCAGATATCACTGATTTAGATGTCTAGTGGAATCCATGCCTCAAAAGGCCTAGGGACCCACACAATACCAGGCAAGTGGCTGATCATGCAATGTTGCAATGCTTCAATGCATGCAATGTTGCATGATATACAATGTATTATTTTGTTCCTGACAACTGGTAAGTAAATATGAATAAATCTAACGGTAATGTGGCATTTATAAAGTAAATAAAATAACCGGTAAAGTGGTATTTATAAAGTATTTTGAAAAACTGTGAAAACACTATCCTTCACAAAACCAGTGGCAAAGCAGTGTAAAACATGAAGTTGATGCTTTTGAAGAACCTCACAGTTCAAACAAAAAGTATATATGGTACATAAAATCATATACATATGATAAATACTGTAATTTATCACAAATATAAAAATGTCATCATGATGACCCTGGCCCTATCATAGTGAATAAAAATGATAAAAAGTGAAGTTTGAATAATTCTTCATTAAATCCTGAAATGTACATAATGATCATTCAACTTACTAATTACTGATGATTTGTTGGAAAAACACAAATTTAGTGAGTTAGTTTTTACCATCAAATTCAATCATGCTATTGTGACAGCCCTAATTATAGCAACAGTTAAAATATTCAGTTCTATTATACTGCTAACATTCGAGGCTGCTAACATCAAAACTACCTTTTGTTATTTACTTGTTCAGGGTGCCTTAGTAACATGCTTCTTGTCTGGCACTTTAAGATAATTTGAATATTTTGAACTTTCCCTGCAGTATGCTTTATCAGTATGAATGAATGGATAGCAGTTAGGTGTCAGAGGCAAGCAGAATTTGGCAGAAAATGGTTCGCTGAAGAATTCAGATACATGGATTAACACCCTCACCCACTGAATTCAACACATCAGCTATAGTTATGTTGAGTTTGAATAAGAATAGCCTGTGGCATTCAGCACTGGCATAGGGATTGACTGCATGCCTGCATTGGTTTGTGTGCTGGTGACACTGACTCTCCTGAGCACTGAAAAGGCTTTCGTGTCCATTGAAATGGAGCTGACGGATTGGAAGTAGGGATAGAAAAGGAAGAAGGCGATAGGCTGGCCCTGAGGGATTAGCGCCCAGTGCTGCTCCACAGGCCCTCAATAAGGAGACTGACAGGTAGCACAGGGCTGAGCCTAGCTAGCAGTGACTCCTGCTGCTTTCCCTCAGCCAAGAAGAAACATAAACCCCACTGAGAGTTGGTAAGAGGTTGCTGGTTTAAAAAGCCATGAAGTGTAAGCTAAAATAAAGATAAACCAATCTAATTTTTTTCTTTTCTTTTCTGAACTCACCCTCTGATAAGGAATATTAATTCAATACCAAACATACATGTCTCATAGCAACAAATCATAAACCTATATATGTCATAGATATCATTCCCCCCTATACTAGGGTGACCAAACGTCCGGTTTTCCCCGGACATGTGCGTTTTTCTCGTCCTGTCCGGGTTTCTTTCTAGAAAGTGGGGAAATGTCCTGGTTTTTTATTACCTTTCACTGGACCATTCAATTGACCGGCACTGCGCACGGCGCTGCATGTGACGTAATCCCTGAGCCGCGTCAGTGCGGGCAGCTCTGTTTAAAATCAGAAGAGCGCGTGTTTGTCAGCACGCTAGCAACATGCCGAAGCGTAAGTGGACATTTACTGAGGATTTACAGAAGAAATTCCCCGCGTTCAGACCGGTTCAAGACGACCTATACCGTAACACCCCACTTATACAAAGATAAGTTTGTAACATAAATAGTAATCCAAACATAAATTCTGCAAAATTGCCAGGAATTGACTGCTGCCCTCTTGTTCTCGTGTTTTGTTTCGTTCTTCTAAAGCCCTAAGATGCCCAAATGGCCTTCACTTTCTGACATTGCACCTAAGCGGAAGAGGAAGAGTAGGACACTCCAGGAGAAGTCTGAACTGCCATGAAGGAAAAAGTTATGCCGCTGTGGCACACCTTTATGAACAGTATTGAACTGTAAAAATAATTAGTGATTACCTTTTACTAAATTTTGATATGACGTTAAATTATTACTGTATTTACCTGACTACACCAAAGAAAATGACAGCGCATGTCAAAGGAAATGCCGGTGCATGAATTACTGTAAAGTTTATACAGGGGTCATTGGTATTTACATACTAGCACTGCAGGCATTCAGTGTAAAGTACAAAAATGGGTTTTATATTTTCTTAAGCGGTAATTTATTAAACTCTCGAAGTGTTTTGGGAGCATATTTGGGGGCATATTTAGGGTTTACACTATAAAAATAGGCATTGTTAAGAATTTTTTAATTTATGCACAACAACACAATGTTTCACTATACATGGGTGCTCTTGGCACAAAACCCCTGTGAAATGGGGGATGTTACTATAATGAAATCTAAGTCTTGGCTCAAACGCATAAAAACAATAAAAAACAATACACAGCACAGATGTTACATGACATGCAGTAAACATGTTTTTGTTTGAACAGTCATCCACTAAAAAGTTTTTTAGGGAACAAAACATTTAATTGTGTCTCTGTGAAGGACCTTTTTTGCTCCTTTATTTGTTATATTACGCAGATAGTCATAAAGTAATTTATTTCCGAATTGTGGATTTTTCCTCTGTTCTTAACAAAGCGTTATAGAATGCGGGTCGATCAATTTTCAATTATCAGTTACATACTACTTTGCACATTTATATTAATAATGCTAGGAAAATATTTTTAGCATACAGAGCATTTAACAATAAAGGAAGGGAACAAAGTGTGGCTGGGGTTAACAGGGTTTTAGCAGATATTAGGTTCCTGTTTGCATGATATATGACTGTGCATGTATATGACTGTCTAAAAGGTTTAACAAGATTCATCAAAAATTGTTCTGTTGTGATTAGTAAAAGCAAAACAGGCAACACAAATAATTATTTTTGTTTTGGCAGCATAATTAGGTCTCAGTCATGTTTCTGTGCTCATCTGAGCATGAATTTAAAATGAAATTGCTTTATGATTGTTAATTTCCAAATCACCTTTGCTGTTATTTGTAGGTTGATTTTTGGCATTGTATAAACACAAATACATGTGTATTAGAGAGGATGTTGATGCTACATACACAGATATTTATTCATATTTATTACTGTGGGTCTATAGACTACATAACAATATTGTTCTTACTGAAGTGAAGTGTAGTTTATCATGAATGTATTTTTTTGACAAAAGAAAAAAGTCGGACAAAAACAGCAGGAAAATGAGAATAAATGTAACAGCAAACAAAACAGAGCTATGTTTTCATCATAGCGTAATTATATTTCAATCATGCAAATGAGTCAGTTTTGGTAGTTAGGGGGGTGTTCATGTGTGTAATTGAAAACGGGAATATTGTCTCGCATCAAAATCTTGGGGAATGCATTTGCTGGCGTCAAATCAGAGCAACCACCATGAGCAGCTTGGGCCCAATCGGTGCTCAATCTTTGCAGAATTGAATCGTTTTATCTTAATTAACTGTGCAGAATCCATCCAGTTTTTTTCTTTTTTGCATGAGCCAATTTCAGTCCCTTGCACACTGCAAATTTTTTTCTCCCCCATTTAATAAACATGTCTCAAGCTCCCTGTGATATTGATTCACAAGCAGCGATGGAGTGATGGAAAAGTGCATGGTCCAGTCAGTGTATCCTTTCTATCTGAAATAGATGATCTTGCCCTGTCAGGCGAGGGGAAGGGGAGCATGTGCCTCTGCTTGCTAACTGCCTGGCATACATTCAGCAACATTGCTACACTCCTCACCTCTCCTTAAGCTAAGCACCTCCCAAACCATTTTACTGCAGATGCCTGCAATACTTTCTGAGTCTGGTCTCACTTCGTATTTTACATCACTTTCAATTCTTTCGGTTTTGATGGAGCAACAGTTTGAAGTTCAAAACTGTAATTTCAAAAATTAGGCAAGTATACGGATAAATCCTACAAATCCAGCGCATCTGAGCTGAAGATGACAAAAATATATTTTTAATGAAAAGAAAAAAAAAACAGCTGTCAATTCCATGCCTCAAATCTTAATAAGTATTTAGCTAATTAAACAGTCTAAGTAATGCAAAATACTGCAAAATGTAGTGCATACACGGTTGACACCAAGGGTGCACTACGGGATACCACAGTTAACTCAAAGATATGCCTGATTCCTTTGTAACTGTATCAGAAAAAATATTATTATTTGTAGATTAATCACTAAAACGATTATTTTAAATTTGGATCCCAACTGAGTTTAGTTGCATAAAATATACCGTAATTTTGACAATGACTGGTTTTTGGCAGTGAAAATGAATAATTGCGTTATCCTTCCTGACTCACATTCTTGAAATATCATGATTAAATGACTAGTGGATTGTAC
This sequence comes from Rhabdalestes septentrionalis, assembly GCA_037832545.1. Classification (NCBI taxonomy): domain Eukaryota; kingdom Metazoa; phylum Chordata; class Actinopteri; order Characiformes; family Alestidae; genus Rhabdalestes; species Rhabdalestes septentrionalis. The sequence continues at coordinate 7,849,535 of JBBMFX010000021.1, forward strand.
CATATCAGCATTGGTTGTACCAGGTAATTTCATTTTTAATGGGAAGGACAATACACAGAATTTGTAATTTGATTAGTGTGACATCTAACACAGCTTGCATATAGTTTAATTCGGGCTCAGCCACACAATTTTCTGATGATTAAGGGTGGACTGTGTGCATTTTTTCAGAAATTTAGACCAGAAATTGTGGTAAACCAATAAAAGAGCATTGGGTCAGATCTGACAGTTGTGGTTTAAAGGTATCTGATATGTATTACTCAATTCCATGTAATACCAGATGTAATTTCACATTTTTTCTTAAAATGTATATATAAGCATAAGTGCGTAAGTAGAATGAATATGATCCGAAAACCACTTCTGGCCCAGATTAAGGCCATTGCAACCTCAAGGTTTGTTCTTTGCTCTGATTGAATCACATGTTGATTTAGCTCATATTAACAGAAATTCTTACTATGAACAGAATGTATTGTTCATAGTAGGAATTCATTTTAGGCTTTGATGTGTGTACAACATAATACAAACCCATTAAACATCATTATCTGCATAATGGCATAGGTTGTGTTATCTATTTTTGTGTCAAGCTTAATTATAATAGTCATTGGTGTGTATAATCTCTAGATAGGTCAACTATGCCAAATCATTTACTATTACATTTTCTTGGTGCCACCAGTGTACTGAGGCCTAATAACACTAATAATATGATGTAATACCCCTGCTGGTAATGGTGGTGAGCAATCTAACCTGTAAATGGTTGCTGAAGAGCCTCTGTCTGAATTGCAGTTCACACAAGCATTAGTGATTGATTAAGGAAATTAATGAATGACTCTACCACCATATCTCTTTGGGATCGAAAATCATTAAGCCCAGCAAATTTAGCCAATTGCCGGGTTCTGAAGAACAGCATGATGCTCCTATTATTTTTAATAGCCTCACATCAGTGGATGAGCACATTAGGACAGAAAAACTTAATAATCAAAAACCTCCTGGCTCTCGATGTCATCGGCTTTTCTGTACGTGTGCAATCTAACATTTTACTGGGTCGACTGGAAATGGTCCTGGGCTTCAATCACCCTTAAATGAAAGACAAATGTACCCAATTAGTCAAGCAGCCGGTGCTTGCAAATAGTTAAATTTGGCTGCTGGCTTGCTCTTCTGGCATCCTGTAAATATTGACTGAGGGAGTGTGTCAGGGAAACTGAATTTCTGGGATAACAGCCTGTACGCTTGTGTTTGTGTGCTTGTATTTGTGTGTGTGTTTGTTTGTGTGGATGCGTGTATGAGCGTGTGTGAAATCATTGTGATCTGTGCTGTTGTGGAGTGTGCAGCCGGAGACCAGTGAGTTCGATGCTGCTGGAGACAGTGCTTGTGTGTATGTTTGTGAGTGATCAGTGTGTTGGCTTAGTGTGCTTAAAATGTGCTGTCAACAGTGAGTGGCTGAATCAGTGCAGAGTCTGCCACCTCCACTAGCTCCTTCTTCTCAATAGATTGCCTGAGTGTGAAACAAGTGTGCCAGACTGTGTTCCCCTGTCTACAGGCATGGAGTGTATGGATGGGAGTGCACAGGAGGGCTTAAGGACATATGATCATGTGTGCACAGGTTTGCATGTGAACTGTCAGCTGGTACCAACATTGCATTTGAATGTTA
>JBBMFX010000021.1:7851279-7881747 GCA_037832545.1 Rhabdalestes septentrionalis
CACACACACACACACACACACACACACACACACACACACACACACACACACACACACACACACACACACAAATATACAAACCTTTCCCTGCAACACTACAAATGCACTTGAGATCAGTTCGCACTAGATGGGATAGATGTGTCATAAAAATCCTATTCTAGTCCAAATCGTACCTTATTTGGAACACTTAATGTCTCATCCCCAACTGGAGCTCTTTGCTTTGTTCAGTTGTTGTACTGAGGGCAATGAGATCCTTGTAAGCTTTAGCATACTGTGCGATTGCTTCTGTTTTGATAGAGGGATACTGGAGTAGATGTTGGATGAGCTTTCTGCAGCCAAGCATGACTAATACCAACCAGCCCCTTACCCAGAATGTTTCTCCACAATTATTGTTGCATTTAATACATTATGCTTAACTAGGAAAACAGGGAGATCGATTTTTAGTGTCCCACCTAAAGATGAATTACTTTTGAGCCTTGATTGAGATGATTCCTGATAAGATCTTTATGAGCAACCACAGTGACACTAACTGAACAATCCAAGCTTATTTATACTGTTTTATCCAAATCATCTTATGTACTTTTGTGGTAGTGGCCAAATATTACTGAAGGCCAACATTTATGAAAATATGTTCACAATCACAAAAAATAACTTTTATCCTACACTACTAATATGATTTTTGTCCAAAGAATAAAGAATGAGCCTCAAGACTGTATTGTGTTATCTGCATTTGAAAAATATGCTAATTTCTTTTCTGAGATATGTCTGTCATTGGCATTCTTCTGGAGGTTTAAGTTTTTCATTTTCTCTCTTGCCTGTTTCATATCTAACTACATTTCAGATCAGCTTAATTCTCTACCCCTTAACTGCCTGGGATGAGGCTTACATGCTGAAATTGCTGCTCCGTGCTCTGGCATGTGGAGCTCAGTATTTGATGGCAGACTGGCTTGAGGGAAGGGACTATGTCTCCATTCATCCTTTCAATCTAGAAGTAGGCAGAGACAGCATTGCATTAAAGGTCCCTCTATCATGTAAAACAGAATGTAAGTTGTTTTTTTAGGTGTCATGTAGTATGTTATTATTCCATTATTTTTCAGAATAATAGATAATATTTTTTGTATGTAACCACAAATGGAAAATGTGTGGGCTACCGCCGATTGATGGTATTGGACTCAGATTCTGACCACAATTCTCTGATTCACCATGGCACAATGTAAAGTTTAGTCCTTCTGAGTGATTACCATTACTACCTATTAGCTTAGTGCTTGACCATTATCCAGAATAACCCACGCATTCTCTTGCAGTAAGATTATGTAGATTTTTATTAAAGCAATTGAGAGAATTGTTGCCCAAGGGCACTCAAATTACATAAACACAAAACCTGACTCTAGTAAGATTCCCTGAAGGCCAGAGTCGGCATCTGGAGGCAATGCACCACTCTGAAACATATCTGAAACATATCTTAAATTAAACAGCTCCCCTGCCTCTACTAACTCTGTACTTGTTTGCTGTTGTCAGCATATATTCAAGTTGCTTTGCAAGTGTCTGTGACAGGCTTAGGGGCCAACAAACTCTTTTTAAACGGATCATAGTGCATACGAAGTCAACTCATGGTGTGGACTACCACTGCTGCAAAGGAAAACATCAAACATAAATAATTTAGAATAATGTTGGTTTTTTCCATCGGTTCTTGCTTAGTCAACTAAATCATAGCACAAATCCACCTAATAAAAGTAATTGCTTGCTAAAAATGTTTCATGAGTTTACATTTTTAGATTTTAAAGCAACTTTTTAGGATTTTATGAATGGATTGTGTCTAACACAAATACACCACAATAACTTGATTATCATTTACTAAATCACTGATTAAAATGTATGCTCTCAATAAAAATAACAAGCATTATTTTGTATATATATATAAACTTGTTATTTTATTACTGATATTGCATTTATTACTGATATTGCATACTAATATAATTCTGCCATAGTCTTTCTGATTTGCACAACAATGTTTGTTTCATGGTTTTGTGCATTTTATTAGTCATTTTTTGATAAATTAAACATCCATTGATACATCCACTTTTTCCACTGATACATTGATTAATGTATTTAACAATTATAGTAAGGTTACAATAGCGAAGTGCAGGTACAGATGTTATAACACTAACTATTACTTTATTATTATTGATCAATTTCTCTGTTACATACTGATACTGGCAACCCTAATGTAGTGTAAATACTATTGTATTCTTATTGCTCTAAAAAGTAACTGAAGCCATTCGTTGCCTAAGGTGGCACTGGACAGTAAGTGAACTTTCAAGAATGCTCCGAATTTGCACAAATTACATAAATGCAACCGGAATCTCAATTAAAGCCATAACAAAATAATCAATTGAAACAAGCATAAATGGGGTCATAAATTTGTTGAAAAAAATTATTAAATTACTTTATTAATAAAAGTATGTTTTAATAAACATATATGATTTATTTCAAAGAATTCTGCAAGACTGCAAGAGCATGTCAAAGCCATGTGAAAGCATCATAAGAATCGTTAGAAAATCAAATCTAAGCTTCATTAGAAAAGTGAAGTTCTTAATTGCTTAGCATTGCTGAGGGCAAATAAAAAAAGGACACTAAAAGGAGAAGAATGCCCAAAAAGTTCAAAGGCAGGGAAGGACAATTGGACGACCCTCCCCACCAAACCACCGCCATGTGAGATTAGGGGGTTTTGGTTGTTGAGGGTGTACTAATTTCTTTGAATGGGCCAGGCTACAAAATCCAACTACACTATCATAATTCACTTGAAAATGTTTTTCGTGTGGAAAAAGTGAATCAAAAATACATTGCACAGCCTAAAAGCAAAATGTATGAATCTGTACTGAGGCAGTGTGTGTTCTTCAGAGAAACATGATAGTGAAAGACCTCACTTTACATAACTACTGCTATGCCTAAGTAAATGGCTTCTTTCTTCCCATGACTGGCATGTAATCCATAGATGATTGTAGAGTGTGATTGTAGAGATTGTGGGTGGAGATGTGTGCAGATGATCATCTAGACAAAATGTCCCTAATGCACTAATGTAGTATTTAACATAAAGCACGATGGCATGGACATCTGAATGCATCGTTGAATCCAGTTCAATTTAGTGATATCTTTACAGGCAAAGACCACTTATTTAGTACCAGAAGAAGCTAGAAAATACACAGAGTTAGAAACGGATAAGTGCTCCAAATGGTGGAGACTGTTAAATACAATGACGTGTAAGTAATGGTTTCAGAATTGTTTTCATGTTTCATATTATAAATCCAAAAAAGAAAAAACAAATCTTTTTCATAAGTTTTCTTGAGATTAAACAAATGATGTCATTTATAACTTTTTACCCTCTATTCCCGTATCATTTATTTGATATATAGATTGATAAGAGTGCTTCAAATTTTAATTTAAACATAAAATGTGAAAAACACATCTTATTATTTTCCTGTAAATGTCCTATTTTATAGATATGTGTCTTTTTGGTCCAGCAGCCATGACATACTGTGATATATTGTGAAGCTGTTAAAAATAACAAACAATATCAGGAAATGTCTGATATTTCCAGAATGATTATAAAATGACCAAGAAAATTCTATATCATCAGTTACAAAGTCCTGATAAAATATTATCCAGAATGTAATATATTTTAGTTCTTATTGTGTATAAAATAAAGATTACAAATCCCATACAGTTATAGTCAAAAGCTTGATCACCCCAGCACACACACATAAATATCCTTTCTGCACATTTTAAATGAAAATACCTTCTTAATAACATATTGGAGGCAAAACAACACATGGTTCCTGATTATGATCCCATGTCCTGACACCAAAAGAAAGACAAACTTGCATGTTTATGTGTGTGTGTGTGTGCATGTGTGCATGCTAAATATCGACTTTAATGCTATTGCTCTGAAGTGATCAGGCATGTGGGCACACTCACATGTAATTGAGTTTGAGGATAAAGAGGACACTGCCTGACGATGAAAAGATTGTCTCTCTGGTTTTATTTCCACCATTCTCACTTATTCCCACTTCCTACTTCAGTCCAACAGACCACCAGTATGAAGACCCAGAAAGCCCACAATGAGATGAGCCACTTGACTTTTGTTTGCAAGCACTTGCTATATTTACATATTTGATTTCAGTACAAGTTACATTGCCAGTCATTTCCATGTGAAAATTTAAAAAAGCGCATTTGTTCTTGTGCCATAGTATGACAGTGGTGAAATGTTTTGGCCCTATCAGTGATTTAGTTTGCCAGAGAGACTGAGGAGGATTTGCCAGGTTTAAGCTATTTCTTTTGCAAATAGTAATTGCTGGTTCTCTCCAACAACCCACTGAGTCCCATCAAACTATGAAATCCTGTCTGCTGCCAGGAAGAGGACTCACTTGGTTCAGTGTGGAATCAGTGTTACAGATTGTGCTTGAAAAAATAAATCCAACTCTCCAGCTCCAAAAATCATAACCGTCTAGAAAAAGTTGAAATGCTGTTCTGTCTGTCTCTTTCTCTGTCTCTCTCCCTATATTTCTCTCCCTCCCGCTTTCTATCTCTCTCTATCATTATCGTTATTGCTTCCCCAGAAATAAGATGCATTGGTTTTCTTCTCTACTCCTTTAGCCTACCTGTGTTATTTGTAGTGAAAATTATTAGTGTTAATTATTGTTAAGCAATGATTATGTGCTTATTTTTTAGAGTGTTGCTGCATACATGAGAGAGAGAAAGAGGTAGAGAAAGGGTAGAGAAAGAAATAAAGCAAAACATTTATAAGGTAACAGTTCAGACTTCACTTCAAGCTAACCGGGTATCTAGTAGTAAGACTAACTTAGTTAGTATTCATTACTGGAGGGTTATGTGTGTTTTTACCCAAGGTGGGCTGGTGGGCTGGAAAAAAAAGATAAATCATGACAAGATTATGATTAAATATTTATTTTTCATTACTTATGCTGTTAGTATAACACATTTTCATTTCTACCAGATGAAGTAACAATCCCAGGATTTTTTTCACAATGGTTTTTACAGTCCAAAAGTTCTATTCATGCTTAAAGCTTCAAGCTGAAGCATTTGCCAAAACTAACCTGAACATGCTTGCTGTAGTTTGGTGAATCTCTTTGTGCTGTAGGTTTCTCAGCAGCTTTTTAGCACCAGGGGAAAAAAATGATAGCTTTGTTATCAGTGCCTCTCAAAGCAACACTTTCTTCTTCCTTTAAGTCCTCTTTACATGTTGTTAAAAAGCAATGAATTGAGTCCATAAAACAGACTTGGTTTGTGAAAAACAGACAAGCAATAAACAAACTATTATATGTTAAAAGTAATGTTTTGTGTTTTCCAGTACACCACTGTGAAAATAATATTAACTCTACTGAATTATGTCATGGCCATTTTTGTCTATTTATGAATAAAGTGGTTCCAGTCATTCTAGACTGCTCATATTTACTAATGACTAATTTACTAATTACTAATATAATATCATACATAGATATGTTAATTACATGTACCTCTGTAAAATTTGTGATGTGTGAGTACATTTGTAAAAGCTAACTAAAAATCTAACTAATGTTTTACTCCATTGAAAGTTACATTTTAGTCAGTAATGCTTAGTTTCAAATTCCATGTTTGTATTTTATTACATGTTGCACCTACAGGCATCTGTACTGGTTGTTAATTTAATATAGACCAAGAATGCACTAAGAGATTTAACCTGTAATTTACTTATAGATGAGAATATACTCTACTACCATTTTGTTGAGGATGATTTTGAGTATGGTTTTTACATCCTGTGTGTAGAGGCGTACAAGGAGGGAATATGTAAAGTTAGAGAATTGTAATTAAATGAAAGATGGTACATATGATTACAAATGTGTTGTTTTTCAAGCAATTCTATCTCAGTCCCTTGATCAGCATTGAGTGTTATGTTTGGGTTTTGTTATTTTCTTTGGATCATTGGTGGTTTTATCTTTTCATAGGTTATGTTTGATTATGTAGGTTTTGTGTAGTTTACTAGTTTTATTGCTTGTGGATTAGTGGTCACTGTTTATTGTCTAGAGTTTAGTGTTTGTTTTTCCATGTGTTTTATGTTTGTCAAGGAGGTCAGTTAGTTTTTGTTGTTCTTAGGTTCTAGGTAGTTCTTTTTCGTTTACCTCTTCTTCATATAGAAACTAGTTTTTTTTGTTTTTTTGATAAATTAATAATTTTTTTGATAATTATCCTGCGTTTACTTATTAGCTGCCAGCTTGGTCCATCACAGAAATCATTGTCCAGGACTTTATTTCTTTCCAGGAATCTGACTGCAAATGGAAAAAAGCCCCCAAAAGTGATGCTTAATCTTCTAACAAGACCAGTCCATAATGTAACAGATTAACAAAGCACTAGTGCAATTCCATGAGAGTAAATGGTCCTCTACCCTTCAGAGGTAAACGAGCAGACAGTCAGATGCCTGCAGAGTGTGTTTTTTAAGCAGTAAAAACTTATTCAGTTAATAACAGACAAAAGTTATCATTAACCTGTGAGAAGTAAAACCAAATTTTATTGACTAGCTGATGTGTTTAGGTACAGTCTCATCCCATCTGTGCAAGTTAGACTGTTAAACAATCCGTGTAATACTTTCAAGCCAACGAGATTCTTTATCACTGGATTGCTGTTGTGGCCTGGCGTCAGGCCTGTGTGTGTGATCAGCAGGCCTGCCACCAGTCGTCACAAATCTCCTACACCTCTCTCTCAAACAGGCACAGTGACACAAAATCAATAACGCATCTCGGGACCCTCCATCAGCCCAAATATCTGTGGTGAGCTGCTTCAGGCGGCAGGCAGTCGATAAGGGGGTCTAGCTTTGGGGGTTTGAGATGAAATTGTGGTGTGGAAAGTGGCCGATCAGGGTTTGTCCACAGTAAGAGACAAATGACTCCCACTTTGTAGCATGCTGAGAGGTTTTAAGCAACTGCTGCAGTTAGGGTCTGGGAGGTGAAGGTTGTACAGCATAATAGTAAAGGTTACTGATTTCTCTTCCTGCCTTCTTTTCTTTCTTCTTGTGGCAGTGATGGATGGCAGACTGCTGCTAGATGGCCTGCCAAGGTTTGGTGCCGTGCCCACATACCTACCTGTTCAGTACCAGGTTCTGAATGCTGAGCTGGCCTTTTTCCTCAAGGAGGCCAACCAGGACATCATGAGGAACTCTAGCCTGCAGGCCCGAACTGAGCTATTCTTCATCCAGCAGGCCCGAAGAACGCCTATGGTCAATGCAAGTTATGGACCACTCTCGGTCCAGCAGCCTGTACCCATGGAGCTCCTTGGCTCAGGGATATTCAACAACCCATCATCGTCATTGCCCTCACCTTCTCAGCTCTTTACGTTTAACTGGAAAGTTCAAACGTTCATCATTAATGACCGCATACATCCAAGCTGGCCCAAAGTACAGGTACTGTTCTACATAGTGGGCCGAAATTGGGATGACTACAGCACCGTAGACAGGCTTCCCTGTGTCCGAATGTTTGCCTTCCATGAGACCCAGGAGGTCCAGGGCACCTGCCGTTTGAAAGGCGAACTTGGGCTGTGTGTGGCAGAACTGGAGCCACTGCCCAGTTGGTTCAGTCCACCTAGTGTAGTTCCTGGTAGACAGAAAGCCCCAGAGCAGGCAGAGGGCACACCAGTGGAACTCTACTACATGGTACAGTCCACAGACACTGGCGATTGCAACTCAGAGGACTCCCGCAAGACCAGCTCATTCCCGTCAGAGCCTCAGGGGCCAGCAGGGTACTTTTCAGGTCCCACGCCCATGCGCAGGATTGGCAGCGTGCGTCTGTTCCAGCCACTTTCTGAGCTGCGACTGGACAGCAACTTTGTGGTGATGGTGCCCTCCAGGCCCATCAAGCAGAGGGAGACGGTATCAGCCTTCCTGGCTGCCTCAACACTGTCCTCTGTGGAAATTTTTACCCTCAGGTGAGAATCCCATTCCTGTCCTGTTACCTTACCACCTTTATCTTCTTCACATCAAACATAATAAATAGAATGTGCTTTTTTAAACATGGTTAATAAATATTGTAATAAATATTGTAGAATAATATTGTAAGGGTGTATCCATCTCCGCAAAATCTGTCAGTTTTGAACATGTTTTCATGTATATGCACCACTAGAAATAGCTAAATAGCTACATAATCCCAAAATATAAAAAGTTGCAGTATTTTTTTCTATCCTGCTTGAGAAACAAAGCCCCTTCCCAATTGCACGTTCACATTACAACCAGAAATAACCAAACTGTAGTTAGTTTCTAAACTGAAGTGAATATCAAAGATCCAGATTAAATGTAGTTGCTGACCTCATTGCCTGTTAATATGTTGTTGCTAAATTCTCACTACACTGATTAGATTTAGTGCCAAGGATTACCCTCATCACTGGAAGGAGTTAACATAATGGATAGGAAATTTTACCAGATTATATCAGTACTTTTAGCACAGAAATTAAAAAACAACAACAAAAAAACATTTTTGACATTTTAATCAGACTGAAATCATTAGGTCAACTTGTATTTTGGTGAGAATTTGTAATGTATGAAGTTTGGTAAAGATTGATTATGTATGTAATTGTTCCTAAATGATCAAAATTAAGAAGAATGTGAATGATGAAAAATGTGAATCTTACACCCTTTAGTTTTACACTTTTCTGATGCTTTAAAATATTTAAGGTACTACTAAAATGGTCATTTTAGGCATAACTGTGCTGAATTATTGACAGGCCTGTATTGAATTGTGTTAAGCTGGTTAGGCATTATGATGTAACAGTAATGCATTTTCCTCTCAACTGACTCTGCATTAGTGGAAAAAATGTACTATTGATTCATTGAGTTTTGAGCTCTAATGATAGAGTGCACATTTAATGCAGCAATCAAGACATTAGGCATGCATGTAAATGAGTGAATGAGGAATTTATATGAATTTCCAGTTGTGCCTCTTCATGCCAGCGATCTAAATCGCCATGCATGCAACCAGTGCTGTGCCTTGGGTTACATTGACAAAGGCTCAGCCAATTTGTCAAGCAGGGTGAGCATTAGCTGAAAGCTTAACCGCTTTCTCTTGCATGAGTGATGATAAACTCCAAGTGTTCTGCTCTCAGTGGGAACCTGAGGTGCTCAAACTAAGCATATATCATGTCTGAGAGTACACTGGAGGAAGTTAATGTGGTTTTCTTCTGTCAGTTAGCTTTAAAAAATACATATTGTTTTAATTTAATAAGAGCTGATGTATGGACCTATAAAGTGTATTGTGTGCGTATATCTCACCAAGTCCATTAGAGCTAATTGAGCTCAAAGTTGTCTTTGTTGTTTTTGGAGCACTTCTGAACTGCTACCAGGGAGTTGTAACATTAGACATTTGTTTGTAATTTGGTTATCAGGCAGCTTTTAATTAATTTTAAGAGAGAAAAAGTCTCCTCAGTAGCGGTCATGTTTATACAAAGGTTTTATGAGTGAAATCTTCAGTGGTGTGTGGCTCCTCTGTAGTTGTTTCACAGTAGCTCCTGTGTTTGCCTTATCTGATGATAAGATCCTTTAAAGGGGTTTGTTCCCTTCTTTAATCACTTTTGCATGATGGCTGAATGCTTTTGCGATGGCTCCAAGTCCCCTCTGGAGATAAGCTTAGCTCTGTTCTTGTTCAGGCTGGGCTCCAGCTCGGTGCTGTTTTTTTTTTTAAAGCAGTGACCAGCTGAAGACTGCTGATATGGTGGTTTCTCTAGGGTTCCTGGCCATAGATATTTGTGTGCATTCATGTGACTAGCAGGACGTGCACATGGTCACTATTGCTACTGGATTCAGATGTCATCCTATCATTAGCCTTGTGAATAGCCTCCACCCTGTCAAGATTTTGTCTGTAAAACAATATATCAGTAGCAATTTATCCTGATCACTATGAAAAAACAGCAGACCACTTGCTATTATTTTATGCAAAGAATGAAAACCTTTTCATATTCACAGTAGAAAGTGTGAACATGGTCAATTTGCATGTTCATATTCTGAGAGAAAATTAGTAAATGCTATTTCAGTGAACACACCTCAGTGAACGCACACAGTGTGAACAGTATAAAATGCCTTATATGTATTTAATCTATTTGCCAAATTAAGTAGTCGGCAGCCACTAATGCAGCATCCAAGGAGTAAAGTGTGAGGAACGTACCTTGCTCTAGAGTACCTCAATGGCAGTCACTGGCAGTCCGGAGATTCAAACCGATGATCTTCTGATCGCGGGGGCCACCAGCTGCCTGGTGTATGACTGCTGTTTATTTTCTGGATTTAACATATAGAAAAACTCACAAGAACTCAACCCTGTCTGGCTATCTGAATAATCCTATTGGTGAGAATCTTTAGAAGATGTTTGGTGATAATGACATTTTTCTGATACTCAAGATTGTACAATGTATTTCATAAAAAAAGCAAAAATCTCGCCTAAACTTAAATATACAAGCAAAACATTAAATGTGCTCAAATGTAGCCAAGGTGAGAATTTGTTTTTGCTTAGGCATCTTTCGCAGTTGTTGTGCTGTGTGCTAATGCACTGGTTCTTAAATTGATTGCCAGGGACTCCTAGACAGTCCACATAATTCCTCTGTCTCGGTGCACTGTGTGTAGATTGGGACAAAAATTTTTACCTTTTGGGTGTCCCAGAGGACTGTTTGAGAAGCACTATGCTCAAGTACGTTTGAGCACCACTGTGCTAGACTGTATCCAAGACCATCACTGAAAATCTGAGGCTTCTTGCTTAGCCTGATGAGTCTAGCAATGTAGAAAGGGAGAGGCAATTTACACATTATGATTATGTTTAAAAGACGGGATTAAATACCATATTCGATTAAATGTATCATAAGCTAATTTGGCCATGTGTCACAAAAATTGAGAGAAAATGTAATCAGTTGGCATCCATGAAAATCTGAGATATGATCTTGATTTCAGATTTCAGTGTGGCGATTAATTAATCTAATTAATTGCATTTAATCGCACATACATACAGACGTTACAAGCAGATTTTTTGTACCATTTATTATTGAATACAAGCCTATAACTTGGGCTGCAATGGTCATGACATTTTTAAAACTGACAGAACCAAACCTATGAATTAGGTTACAGTATATGACAGTTGTACGTTTTGATACACTACATCTCCCAGCTCTCTCACACTCACACTAGGGCCACAGCGCTGAATCTCCGCCCCTCTGGAGGTCTGGATGGAGAAAGCTAAGAGCCAACACCTCTCCTACAGACACTACGACCAAGTTCACCACTGCCACACACTTTCCCGATGGGCAAAATGTTGAAATAAACATTTGTTTTGCTCCATGATCACTCTTTCCTTGCATGGCCGTGTAGCTGCGCTCCAAAGTTGAACCGGAAGACGTGTGAGCGTCTTTTCCAAAAGGAAAATATTATTCCCAAATATTCAAATTTAAAATAATCTGAACAGTCAAATGGAGCAGTTGAGGATACATTTCACTGCGTGTTGTACTTGTATGACTATGCATGTGACAAACAAAATTCTTGAATCTTTAATCTAATGGGGGTAGCCTCTGTTGCTCTACTAACCTGTGTAGCCTCCATGGCACTGCCATCATGGGTAGCCCTAATAGTGTTGCTATTGGTGTTAGATTTCATAGTGCTGCTACCGGGTGTAGCCTTTGTTGCGCTGCTATCGGGGGTAGCCTTAGCGCTACAACCAGCTGTAGATTCCATGGGTTCATGCCTCGAGAGATCAACTTCTTTGTTCCCGGGCATGGCTTCTTGGTTTGTGAGAGTGGGTTTTTGGCTCAGGAGCATGGCTTCTTGACTGTGGGCCACAGCTTCTTGACTCTAAATCGCAACTTCTTGACTCTGGACCATGGCTAGGTCCGCTATCACTCCTGTGAGCTTGTTCATCTTGCATTATTGTTCTGCTAGACACTGCTGGAGCTGTAGCCTCTTCAATGCTGCGGGCTGGCTAGGCCACATAGCTTCTGTAGGTGGTGCGCTTGGCTGCATAGGAGGCAGGATCTATGCCTCAAATCTCAGCTTGCCAAGGGTCATTGGAACCAATGTGGCCACAAATGGGGCTTGCCGTTCCTGCCTGGGGGTTGCATAATGGGGCAAGTACGGCACGAGCCTGAGTAATGGAGAACCAGAGGACATCACTGACTGTCCTGCCTCATTCATCTCCGAACCGCTCTTTTGCTCCTCCATGGTCAGACCAAAGACGATGTATACAACATGCTCTTGAGCCAAAATCATAAATTTTTTCATATGAGAGTTTCACAAACTTTGTGAAAAATCGCACAAATACCTTTGGTCTTTGTAGGATGCCCATTCTTATTGAGTTTTCTGGTTATAAAACTCCATAATTTACTGTCTTAGTTCAGCTTTCTGGCATATTTTCAGTGTAAGAATCTAGCTGATAAACTCCAGCAGGAAGGCCTTTATTAATCATCTTCCTAACAATTCTGTAGCCTACTATAACTGGCTTGGATTTCTTGCTTTATATTTTAGGACTCTGTTTGCTGCTGCATTGATTTGTGTAGAATATAAGGTATTCCTTCTGTACTGTGATGTATTTTACAAGTAAATTGTAAGTGAAGTGTCCATTTGTCATATGCACGCAGTGTGGACAGTGTGAAATTCTTTCTCTGCATTTAAACCATTAACTAAGTGAAGGAGTGGGTAGCCAGCAATGGGTGGCCCGGAGAACAAAGTGTGGGGATAGGTCATTGATCAAGGTTACCTCAGTGATGTCACTGGCAGTCCTAAGATTTAAACCCATGACCTTTGCAGGGGCAACTCCATAACTAGCAAGGCATGAGCAGCCCTAAGTCAAAGTAAAAGTAAAACCCAGTATAAGGGTAGGTCTCTGATTGAGCATTTTCATTACATGGGGTACTTTAAACATGATAACTAGTAATTATTATTAATTACTAATAGCAATTAATCCAACTCAGAAAATGTTTTGTAAGTTGCAAAAGTAATTTAATTGTTATGTGAGACTAGAGAAAATTTGACTTTTTAGGTGACTTTAAGGAGAGTAGAACCTATGCTGAATTTCTTCCATTTTGATGTCAATCATTGAAATCCATTTGTAACCCTCTCAGCTTCTTCCAGGTTCCCCTAAAGCCAGGTCTCTCAGGCAATGGGTGGTGGACCACTGATGGTCTGTGAAGGCTTTTGATTGGGCTGTGAATCTAAAATCGTGACATGTCTTCAATTTAGTTCCTGTAAATTCCAGACTATAAGTCGCTACTTTTTTCCCAAATTTTGAACCCTGCGGATAATAATATGGTGCGGCTAATGCATTTTTTTTTTCATGACGCCAAAAACATTTTGCCTCGTAACCAGACCTGGCGCCAGACATATATTTGCAGATGGACCTTTGGGGAGGCACACATTTTATAGACTGGTTTCGGGTTCATATGTTTTAAGCGCATCTCAGCTGCATCTGTGACGAGTGTTAAGGCAGCTCAAACTCCCGGACCAATCCCGGACAGCTCATATTCCCAGGGCGAGCCCGAGTGTGTCCGAGGGCGGGCATGGCCCCCTAAGGCCCACCCATGACGGAGATAAGGAAGATAAAGATGGCGATTAATGACTTTTCTTGGTAGGCTGCAGTCGTTAGGAGATGGAATGTTGTTTGTGCACTGTTCAGTAAAAAAGCATAAGCAACATAATGTGTTTGTTACTGATATATACGTATGCTTAAAGGTAGCAGTGTGACAGACACTTTTTGAAAAATAAAACCATGTGCAACATGTATTTGTTTATTTTACCGTAACGTTTAAAAGTTTTAAAAAAAATCAGTGTAGATATCTCATATTACAACGTGAGCCAAAGATGCATTCATTGTAGAATGAGAGCAAAATTATTTGGGTGCTAAATAATTAGATGGCGAAAATACAATTTCTGTGTGTATTAGTACAGTTGAAGTAGCTTATATTACATTTCAGAGAATGCTCTAAATGATGGATAGTGAAGTATAACCATTTTCAAGTTAACGAGGACAGGCCGTGTTCTCATCACATTTCTGCCTTCTTTTTCCTTATTGTTTTGTATTGCCTCCAATTGCTTGAACCCTCTTTCCATGTATTTTTCAGTGTGCTTGCTGAGCACAGACCGGAAAATTCCTCTTTCCTGAGGTTTTCATCTATTAGCGGCAGTAGAGGCCTGGGAACCTGATTAGCTTGCCTTCACAGTTTACAGAGCGATTCCTCCCAATTTCCCCCTGCCCCTCTAGGCTCGCTGCCACGTGTTTATTTTGAAGACACAGACTCTCTTCATCTGGCTATTAATAAGTAATTAGTGATTTGTGCATTGGGGGAAACTTGTTCGCTCATAAGCGCCAGTTTGATTTGCCTGCTGCACAGGCTGCCTCCACAAAGCAAGCAGTGCTTGTCTGCAGTGCATAATCTTAGTGCACACATTTCCTAGTAATTTTTAATAATTCTCCTGTTTTTTTGCCCCTATTGGGCTTCACCACATTGACTGCTTTTTTCAGACTGTAGGGGCTGCATGACAATACATCAATTCCTCCCCCCTTTTCTGACCAGACAAAATGTTTTACACACATATATAAATGTGCATTTATATGTACAGTATTCTGCAGAATGAATTTGGCAAAAAATAAATAAATAAATACAACAAACCAGGTTTTACATATTTCTGGGATATGATTTAAAATGTGTAGAAAGCTTGATATTAATGTTTATTTAAGAAGTACGTGAGGTATATGCCAGGGGACTAACCTTGAATCATATTTGAAAGTGGATAGAGTGAAAGATTGAGTAGCACCTGTGAAGGGTCAGCAGGCGGCTAACCAGCTGGAAAAGCAGATGTAATTGCACAATATTGCTTTTTATTTTAACTTTAAAATTGACATATGTATGATCAATGTTGAAAACTATGTGAGATAATGTCTATCAGCTGTAGCACCTCAGAGGTGCTTAGCAGTCTTGAAATTCGAACCCCTTGACTTCTGAAAGCAGGGCGAATGCCCTAACACCTAGGCTACCAGCATTTTTTGCCAAAGCCATTTTTTGCCAAAGGCTTTTATATCATTATATAGTCCAACTGAGCTGTGCAAGATTTATGTTATTTCTATTGGAAAGCAAGCATAATACACTATGTAAACTTTACTTTCATGTACTTCTAACGATAATTTTTTCTAAGACACATTTGTAAATTGTGCATATGTCAGACATCACTGGCAACGAAGGGAGAGAGAGAGAAGAAGATAGATAGGGAGAGTAAGAGAAAGAGAGAGAGAGAGTGGGGGGGATAGAGAATAAAAGTGTGCATTTCATTGTATTGGATATATTTCCCAAAAATGGAAAGTAACAGCATTGATCTATGTTTTATGGCCTGGCAGTGGCCTCATTCTGACCATCACTAGAGTTGTAACTGGTTGGGTGTTAGGCCTTGATCTCCCTATTTGGAACAGAGCTCTATCTCTAGCCGATGGATGAGCCTGCAGCGGGTGGTTAAGCCTTGATCTGCTCATGGGGAGCTCTTGTCAGGTCCACTAATCCCAGAATCATCAGATAACACTGCATGCACTGATGATCATATGCTTTTGTGTGGTCTATCTTCTAGTAATGAAACATTAAAAATTGCAGTCTATTTTAAGTGCTGAATCTCCAACATAAACATAATAGAGTATTTCTCAGGGAATTGGGAGTACTGGTCCTTGTGAGAGTGTGAAACAACACTCTCTGCTTCGGTCAATCTTTACCAAAATATTACTAAGAGAACATGTATAGGCCGAATCCCCACTCTGCCAATACACAACTGTATTTAATTTATCAAGAGTAACGCCACACAATTTGTTTTAGATTATTTAATTTTACTTAATCCATTTCATATTGATGTTAATTACTAATTAAACCTGCATATCAGAGCATCTACTTCCCCAG
The DNA here is from genome assembly GCA_037832545.1 of Rhabdalestes septentrionalis. NCBI lineage: Eukaryota > Metazoa > Chordata > Actinopteri > Characiformes > Alestidae > Rhabdalestes > Rhabdalestes septentrionalis. The sequence goes on from JBBMFX010000021.1 coordinate 7,867,213, forward strand.
TAGCAAGTTTCTCTGTGTGCAGACACTGGTGGAAATTTTCGGTCAGTGTAGTTGCTAATGAGGGCAGCTTATATTTGGACTACCTGAACGCACCTCCACCAGTGCATAAAAACCAGCTGCACGGTTCTCAGCTGGGAGCCATCCTTTACTGGTGTTTCGCTGCTTTAACCTCAGGATGGAGGGGCAATGGTCAGGGACTTCTCCCTGGCACACCTTGCAGCTGGTACTTTTAAAGGAATACTATGTGGCATCTTAGTTTCCCCAGTTCTTGTCTGTCCTTTGCAGCCACAGCCTCAGTAAGTTGGTTTAGGATGGTTTTGGCTTGTTGTGCTATAAAGTCAATTCAGGAATTCAATTCAGTCCTTCAGGGAGCGAAGGGTTGAGTGGCTTTCAAAACCATGGCAGATGACCAATGCAGGGTAGGTTGTTGCTCTCCAGCCTATTTCCAGGCACTCTACCATTAGGTCAACATATCACATCTTTTTTTCTTGTATGCCTACTCAATGCCCTGCTCCGAAGGTACTGTCAATTCCACGAGGAGAACACTCCTTTCAGCCACAATGTCTGGTCTCAGTGAGGTGGTTGAGGTCTGTTCTCATTGACACCTCCAGGCATCAGGGATGATATCCTCTCCTAAGGACAATTCTTCACATGTTGCCCTGCTGACACAAACCTAGTTGGCTGCTTCTTCTGGGGTCTGGGTCTTCTGTAAGCATCCAGCAGTATGTTTCATGCTCCAGTTTCAACCTAAAATATACTTTAACCAAAGTTAAAATGTATCATCATTTAAAAATACCCAGCCATATAAATTGCATTGAAAAGTACACATATCTGTCCCAGGATGTCTGTATAAACACTACTCTTCTAAAAGCTCCCAGTATCTGCAATACAACTAAGCAGGCCACATAAGCAACAAGGAACTCTACAAATAGGCAAGGCAAGGCAAGTTGCCTGCAGGTATCAGGGCTGATGTCAGTTGTGGATAAGTGAAGATCAGGATTGTGTATATATATATATGTATCACTATTTTGAATATCCCATCAAGCACCAATAAATCCAGTATAACAAAATGGAAAGCATCTGGCACCACTACTAAGCTGAAGAGAAGACAAGGGGTTAAAAGGGACTGAAATGTCTTGGAAACCCTAGGGCATTAGTCGACAATAGAGGCATGAGTCTACAGCTGCTAGACGACTAGTCGTGTGGTTTATTCTCTCTCTCTGCTCTCGCTTGTGGACATAATGCAATCTATGTCTCTGATTGGCTGACGCTGACACACATTCCTTGATTTAACCAATTGCTATAGTCTCTTCATGAAAGGGGCGGTATTGTTGGCACCTAGAATGGAATCTAAACACAAGACCACAACAAGATGAGAGAGACCAACAGAGAACAGATACACACATCACACGTGTGGAGACTGTTCATTCTAGACACACAAACAGCACAAAGACCTGCATAACTTACAAGTTGAAATTAAAGCATTGGAACAGTACTGGCATTCTGCACGGTTCTGAAACATTTAGCTAACATGCTAATGCTAGCACTGCAGGGAGTCTTCCAGTTCAGAGGAGCTGAGCGGCACCACGGCTTAAAGTTTCTGTTCTACACTTAAATTTACCAGAAGGTAAATCAAAAGGTATCAGCCTTTGTTTAGTTTTATTTTCATGTTGACTGTTAATGTTTCAGAAAACAGTAATAAAAGTTACTCGATGTTGGACACCTCTGTTCCTTTGCTGCATGTGTGAGACATCATCACAACTACTCAACTCGACTTAGATGTATTGTGATGGATTAGTCGGCTTGAAAAAACCTGAAGTCATTAATGTCCTACTGCACACCAACACAATCTATCTAACTTAAAGCAGCAGGACAACTGTTTCCTTAAAAATGGGCAAAATACCTGTATTTATTGCAATTATGGTTATTATAGTTTTTTGTCAGCAAGGAAAAACAGACTTCTGGGTAAATCCATGAGTGAATTAGAACAGCAGATGATAACACAGTTTACAAGACACTCTCGTGATGCTGGCTAGTACACAGAGGTGATGCACTTGCAGGAGGTAATTAAATTTGTTAATTCATGAGGAAGTACAAACATTATAGCACACACAACCTCAGACTCGCAATCACAGTTTAACAAAAGAGGCATGAGCTCTGCCAGTCCCTTATCAAGGAGCTGGAAGACATGAAACACTGGGCGTGGTATCTAGGGGGGCCACAAACTAGGGGAAGAATGCAGTCCAGGATGCAATCTAGGATGCCATAAATACGAACACGTGCTGGAAAAGGACCTGGGCCACCTGCAGGGCAGAGGGCAGAGACTTGAAGAGGACTAATAAACATGACTACCAGAAGCATTTTCTAAGCCCCTGGCATGAGCAGATCCATGACAAGGTACACAGCGATGTGTTTGTTATCAGCAAAAGCATTGTCTTACTGGCAGGCAAAGTGGCCTGTTGGAGGTGCTCAATAGTCAATAGAGTGAGTATCTCACAATAAGGCAGTAACGACTTCTGATTTTTTCACACAAACGTATCCATCAACAAAGTCAAGATTGAACAACTTTAATTAAAGTTCACTGCAACATTCAAAATGACAGTTCAACAAAACAAAACAAACTGTGGCGACACTCAGCGTCCTCTGGACTGGACGACTCTCTGCAGTGCTAGCATTGGCCATGTTAGCTAGCAGATGCTGTTTTAGATGCTGTGCAGAACACCGGTACTGTTACTGTACTTTAACACCGACAAATTGTGCAGGTCTCCGTGCCGTTTGTGTGTCTAGAGTGAAATATCTCCACACATGTGATGTGTGTCTGTCTCCTCTGCTGCCAAACACAAGAGAGAAGGAGGGGAAAGAAAAAACAAAAAGAAAAAAAAGAAAAAATATTATCCATATACACACACACACACAAAAAAAACATATATATATAGAAAATGATAATAATAATAAAACAAAAACAAATAATAATAATAATAATAATAATAACAACAGCAACAACAATAATGACAATAATAATAATTATATGATAAAATGAAAATAGTATAAACAAAAATATACACATACCTACATAAACCCGCACTGTTACATGGCTATGTATACATTTGTGTGTATACTTGTAAACTGGTTTGTCACTGGAAGTGGTAGAGGTTGAAGTGGTAAAGGATGATGTCGTCGGGGGACGCAATTTATGTGAAATTTGAACATCTGTGACATCTTGATAAGAGCGTATTTGGAAACGAGTGGTTAGGACAACAAAGTCATGAATCATTGGTAGTAAAATACCAAACGTAATCAGACCAGAGCCAATGAAAAAAAAAAAAAACACCACTTATTGCTTAGCCACTGGCTGACAGTGAATCCTTACTGATGAGCCAGCCGGGGTAAGCACATCCATGTGTCACCCACAGATACATCTCATTGGCATTGTTAACATTTCCCTGTGTTTCTAGTAATGTCAATTATGCAATTATTAAAATAATAATTTGGACACTAAGGAGCAAAGATTATGATGTCCAGGGCACATATTTCCAAATGTACATGCATAAGAGCTAATGCTAACTAAACTTTTCAGGTCCAGGTTTCTCCAGCTCCGAACTCTTGAGTTTGGCTAATCCCATATGATAACTGCTCAAAAAAGAGCACTATATTAACAACAGTGTGGCTCAAATGTCTTGGCAAGAAGTTAATTTAAATCTGGTGTTCCAGTCCGTTCAAGTGTGGATTTGACCCAACCTACCATTTAAGGAGTGGACAACAAGCAAGAATTAGCTTAAGCCCATGCCATAGTATTGGAGGAGATTTAGTATAATTTAGGAATATAATTTATAATTTTAAATGAGGTACTTTTCATTTGAATGAGAATACACATAGATTATATTTGTTTATGAGGTGTATTTGAGCATTGTATGCCTGTTTGTGTAAGTACAAAGTTTTAGCAAGACCAGACACAGGTTTCTGTGGAGAGAAACCCAAAAGCAATAAATGCACTTTTCTTATACCCAAAGGTGTACATAATGTCCTTTAAAAAAATATCCAGCAGCAGGGAAAAATGTCAAATGTATGATGGGCTGAAGGCATTTCAGCCTCGAATAAGCAACACATGAGCACAAATGAGGTTGGCCACCTTGTTAAAGCCCACAACTGCCTGCAGCCTTCAGCCTATTGCTTCCATGAGATAGGCCCCTAGAGGAAAAGATAAATAAACTGTGATCTCATGTAGAGCAGTGTTCTGCACACTCACACCTTAGCCAACCTTGTGTGCAGAAAGGCCACAGTAACCACATTTGTACATACTTGTTTGCAGTAATACTTCTCATGCAAAAACTCTCAGGTTGTATATTTGGGAGAAAAACTTGAGAGCTTGATAACTTAAAGACCTTTGTGAAAAAGAGGGGACATTTATTTTCCTTAAGATAACTGTCCAAAGTACAAATCTTTTTTTTAGGGGTTCTTTGATTGGACACATGGTTTTAAATCTTGGTACAAAATGTTTGTTGAGTCATGCCATAGAAGTTTGCACAATCTTTATTTTTTATTTTTATTTTTTTAAGAGATACCTGGGTGTGAAGATCATTTTTACATTTAAAAAACCTCCACACAATGTGCAGTTTCTTTACCATTTTACTGGAATTTTTAGAAGCTAATTTACTCTCATTCATATTATTATCAACTGAAAGGGTTTTAAGCAACCAAATATGGGTCTTCTATAACATTATGCAAATAACTATTTCTGGCACCCTTATCTCTTCACGGAATGCTTTAGGTTTCAGCATCAGTAATCTTTGGCAAACCATCATGACTGAAATTCAGCATAGATTTTCACACATCTTACATGTGATAATTTCATGAAGAATATGTTTTATTATTTTAAGTTATCCAAAAATTCTTTTACAAAAGGTGTTATTTTGTCATTCAAAGATTTTGTTCTCATAGCCAGTGTAGGTGCTATGCTATTGGAGAATGGACTAATATGATTTCTGATTTCAGAAATTCTCAATAGAAGAATATAATGTAAAAATGTTGCAAAGATATAATTTTAGTAGCATTATTCCTTCCCTTTCCTCGATGTGCAGGTATGCACATGCACACTCACACACACGCACCTGCCTGTGGCAACTATGGTCTGTTGTACACCTGCTGATGTGATTGTTCAGCACTGCCCATCAGTGCACATAATGAAGTGCAAATCAGGCTAATGTGCTCACTGATGCGCTGGCTTTTAAAGATCAGCCCAAATTGATTTATTCCCAGCACCACGAAGGCATTAACAAATAATAAAACAGAATATAGCAAATATGTGGGCTGAGGGACCAAAATCTCATTCCCCACTGCCAAAAGCAGCAAGCAGAACTGCACCAGTGCTCCTTTCATCAGTGCCGGAGGAGACTGCTGTTACCTGCACTATTTAGGAGATTTACACAGAGAGATCTCTGAGGCTCTATTAATACTGATGATGTTTACAAAACAACTAGTAAGTATCATAAAACCTCAGTTGTTTTCCCATGGTTCCATTCAGAGCATGTGATCGCTGCTTTATTTTCTGGCTAGGCACCTTCACACTGATGTAATTCCATGTTAACAAAGCTCTGTGGTCAGTGTCTGAGGTCTTGGGCAGAGTAAAGGCCTCCTCCTGCTTACATGCCTCTGACTCTCCACATTCTATTACTAGGATGGCCTCTGATGAATAATACATCAACTGGACAAATGCTGCTTGGCAAACAGCTTTTTTTCCTGCTCAGACTTCTGAGCTGTTACTAATGCACAGTCATGCAGGTTTATTGTTATTCCTCAGTGAGACATATCTTTCAAGCCCTCATGTCTGTATATTTTTACTAACTACTGAACATAATGAACAGTCAACGAGTTATAACCATCCTCATTAAAGTGTTTCAATGATTGCAGAGATTAATTGTTATAGAAATTACTTTTATTAGCATATCTATGTCTGATGAGTCATTTCTCAGAGTTGTGAAGATCTTGGGGCTCATTTTATCTTCAGAAATAGTTATGAAAGGCTTTAGTAGGCATAAACATTGATTTAATTTTGCACTCATGATAATAGTAACAAAATTGAGAGTATTCATGCACTGTCAAAGGTATTGTTGTATTTTCATTACAATTAAAATTGTTTCCTTCTGCTTCTTTGGGTATGTGTTTTAAAATGTAACTAATGTAATAATATCCTATTTTTTTAACAATTCATTTATTTGTAAAGCATTTCATCTGCTACTCAGATTGTATATTGATTATAAACATCTCATTTGCCCAGAATGAGTAAGAGTGGACAAATCAGTGGTTTTTTGTCAATTAAACAAAATTATTTTTTAAAATATATAATCTTGCTTGATGTCACTGTGCACTCTACATATGAAACAATATTTTAAACAAATCAGACTGCCATTATTTGTTTTAAATCAGTCTTTAAGCAGCCATAAGGTGTTAGATTAGACAGGAAAGAAAAATTCTTCCTATCTTGCATTACTCTATGCAGAACTGATCAGTGAGCCCTGGACATTATGCTCATGCAGGATTATTTCTGATGTTTTTTTGTTTAGCTTGAATTCATCTTATTGGTCATTACTGATTCATAATCTCCTCTACCTCTATTGGCGATTATCTGCTCAAATCTTCCAAAACTCCTCATGTACTAGATCTTTTTGGGATGATCCAACTTAACCCAGAATGTTCCATATGAATTGCAATTTTGATCGGCTTGGCTGCAGACCCAGGTCAGGGAAGACTTATTGCAGCTGTGCAGAGAAGGTGCCTGGCCTGTCCCTGCTGCCCCACAGGGATATGAAAGATTGGCCTGATGTTGTAGTACTTAGAGTACAATTTGTGCTACTTCTCGGCTGGATATGACCTCGTTTTGGAGATGATTAGTGGGCGCCAGTCCCGTAAGCCCTGTAAGAGCATGAAAAACAGGATGTTTGTGATTTCATTGGCAAAAAGCATGTATGATTTCGATCATCTCATAAAGAAGACCAAATGACACACTTTATTTTTTCACTTGGTTCATAATGGTTTGCCCTCATGTAGTGCTAGTAACTGTGTAGTTGGGCACAAAACACTGTGTACCTCTGTGTAGCAAATGTAGTCAGCAGGTGTTTTTTTTCCGTTATTCAGTTGTTTGGCTACCAAGTTGCATTCATGATTTTAGTTTTTAGATTGTAGTCTATTTATACTTTATTTTAAACAGAAATAACAAAAAATACAAAAATATTTCAGTACCCATTTGAGATTCTGTGAGGACACCGAACTGAAAACTTGTCATCTAAAATGCCTGCCGGCAGCATTCAACTGCAGTTTAGTTCATGTCCTTCCCTGTACCACATCAACTTGTGAAAATTCACATTAACAACATTTTCCACTTACCCCAGATTTGGTTGATTAGTCAGGAGGGAGTTTGGGTTTAAGGTGCCTTAAGATTTTTGCTCACATCTGGTCTGTCATGTGAATCATCATCAGTAAATATGCTAATGACTGGTTTTGTCAAGAACATTTTATAAACATTTTTGTATGCAGTTCTCTGCACTAGATTAAAGGCTTGAAAGCACATGCCTCTGCCACTACACTTAGTTTTCATCTTATATTTACAGATATAATTTTACATTTTCTTGTGTCAGTTTAGCAATGGTTCATCTAAATTAACAGGTGCAAGATGACCAAGAAATCATTATTATGTACTATTTCAGCCTATGTAAGAGAGAAAAATGAAATGTATTTCAAAATGAGTCAGGTTGACTCCATGATAATTTGAATGTCCCAGATGTAATTCTCTACAAAGTCTGTGATTCATTTTTTACGGTAATGGAAAAATCAATTGTTTAAAAAAAGTAAAAAGAAATAACTGTAATTTTTTCAGACTGCTGTGACATTTTATTACCTTCCCAGGCGGCATGTGCCATTTTGGTAATAGCTTGATTTCATATTTACTCTAACAGATGCTGCCCTACCGCTCATTCAGTCATTCTCTTGTTACCATAGCAATGATGCCTGCATGGCCATATCTCTTGCAGATCTTTTTGTCAGTCCTAATTGCACATTTGACAAGGCAGTCCAAGCCAGCATGAGCAAAGTGTGAACATCTGTCCAGGTTTCTTGGTCAAACGCTCTGCTTTAAATAAACATAATGAAGATGTTTCTGACCCCAGGAAAATTTAAGCCATTTCACAAATTGTGAGTTGGATTTTCTTATTTTTAAGTAAAAAGAAAGTTTTATTTGAAGGGAAGTTTTATTTTATGGAGGTGGAATTCCAGCTGCACTTATATCTGCAAATAATACACTGAGAAGTGATACCATTTTTGAGAACTGGCCTTTTATATCAAGAAATTAGCTCTCTGGCCGTCCTTGTTTTTGCTACCCTTTCAGTGTCCTCGCGGCCAAAATTGGCCACCAACAGATGAAGTCTGTGATGTTTATTATATTTATGCTTTTTTGCTATTTTTACTGCATAAAGTGTTTAATTAACATCAGAACTTGTAATAAGTATAAAATGTCCTTTCTTTTTTATTTTTTAATCCTTCAAATACCAGTTTATTTGCACTATGCACTTCAAAAGTGTCAATTTCCTATATTCTCAATGCTCCTGGATTTTCTTGTGTTACTAATTGTACAGTCTGAGACATGTAACTGGTTAACAACAACACTGATTCTTATGCATTGTTTATTTTTTGCAGGAAAAGCAAAGTTGGTAAAACTCCCACTCAGCATCTTCGAGGACAAAAATGGCCACCTCCTGTTGTAAAATTAATATATATTTTATATACTCCCCCACACTGGCCGCCAAACCCCGGATCCCCTCCTGGCTGGCTCACCGCATGGCCAGGGCGGCCCAGGTGGTTCCCCAGGGGCCGTTCCCAAGTTAGCCCCCCACATGTCCATGTCCTTAATGTCCTTTGAGCAGATGCCTCCTCCCCGGAGTCCTTCCTTCGGGAACTCTCCCGTGTCCTGGGCGTCGGCACTTCCTCCCTGTGCTTGCCAGTGACCCGAGGACTCCTCACTGTCCTCCAGATACATTTTTATCATGCCCGCCCCAATGTAGCCTCTCATATCCCATGTATCCCATGGCTGTCGATCCCATCGAGGAGCCGGTGTAGGGCTCTGGTTCTGCGTTTACCTGGCGCTGGGAAGCGCTGGTGTCAGACATCGCCTTGGAGCCAGTGTTGGTGGCTAGAGCGAGGTTCTGCAACCCTCTCTGGCATTTCCTGGCCGCTAGTGAGTGTTGCCTGGTCGTTTGGGAACGTTGTGGCTTGCAGCCTCCGCCTAGGAGCCGGCGTGGGTGGCCACCGTGTGCTTTTACCAGAGTTGGGGAGCGTTGGTGGCAGCGTCCATCTTGGAGCAGGCGTAGACAGCAGGAGCGGGCTCTCATCCGCGCTGGCAAGCTCTGGTGGTGGACTCCAACTTGGAGCCAGCATGGGTGGATGGAGTGTGCTTTCACCGGTGCTGGCAAGCTCTGGTGGTGGACTCCGCCTTGAAGCAGGCGTGGGTGGCTGGAGTGTGCTTTCCCCGGCGCTGGCAAACTCTGGTGGCGGACTCCCATTTGATTCTCCGGCGCTGGGCTGGCAAACCTGGCTGGTTGCGACTCAGGCTTAGTTTCCACCCGGGCAGAGCTAGAACCACGAGAGCTCGAAGCGACCCCAGAGTCCTGAGATGGGACTCTTGCTGCAGCAAGGCTTCTCTCTGTAGCAGGCAGGAGAGACGCAGGTGCTCTTCTCCCCAGGCAACCCCACGGTCATAAGGACCGGCTCTTAGTTGGCAGCTCACTGGACCAGCCGAGAGTTCCCCTTTTGAGGAGGTCACGGGCTGCAAGGTAGGAGCTCGAGAGGAAGCCACAAGTTTCTTGGGCCGCTGGTTCTTGGGTGGAATCCTGGAGGGGCGTGGAACTACACGGTCCCTGCTTCTGACTCGAGCGAATCTCCTGTCTCGCTGATATGCAAAACCTCACAGGAGCTCTTCCACATCTAAGTCAAGCACGAGGGGCCCCACGGTCCTCTCCAGTTCAAAGAGCGGGTGTTCTTTGTTATACCCATTCCACCATAAGCCCGGGCCATCAACCTCGTCCTCGGAGTCTCCACCACACAGCAGCTATTTAGTCGTGAACCAACAATCCCGTCTTGGTTCACTCTCGACTACTGGACAGTCTGCCCCTCTCCCTTCCAGCAGAGCCATAGTAGCCTGCCCAACAGTGAGCACATTGGAGGCTGGCTCAAACTCTGCTGGCTCTGTAAATTTTCCTTATCGGTCTGTCAATCTGTTGTGTCACAGGAGGTTCTCCTTCAGAAAACCAGACATGTTGATATCTTTGATTTTGCTTTATTTGCAGGAACAGAAACAATACTGGCTCAAGGGTCGATACAAAGAGTACAAAAACCTAAGATATTTCTCCACAGGTTCCAACCCAGCACATTGGTTTGGCGACACCTAATGAAGGTCCTAAACCCTTATAAATATAAATCCCCAACACAAACCACCCAATACAAACAAAGACCCAATTCCTCCGTTCACACCAGCACCTGCTTCTCGTTAATACCTCAAATCAGAGCCTGGTGTGACCAAAGGTGTAGAAAATCTAAATCAAAAACATAAAAACTCCCACTCAGCGTCTTAATGGACAAAAATGGCCACCTTTTGCTTGCAAACGCAAAATGTTATAAAATTAATATATATTATATAATATATATTATATATAGACTCTATAACATTTTCAAATAACCTCTGATTCTTTTATTAACGTGTCCATAGATGTGGTGACATGGGATTTAAGAGATTGTGGCTGGAGTTTCTGATGAATGAGGGAGAGTAATAAGAAAATCATACTGTCATAAGTGTGCAGCTTGGACAAATAAAGTTCTTGGAATTGAATTGAAGAGAAGCCATCAATATCCCCAGATACATAAATATCTCCATAGATATACTGTTTTAATAAAGACATGTTTTGTGCATCAAAAATAAATTGAAATGGAGGTGAATTATAAAGAGAAAGTATGATTTTTCTGCCTCCTGTGGTTTCCTTTTGTGCAGTAGGTCAAGATGCTTCTCACTGTGCTGGAGGAAGACTAGTATATTCAATCCATTGAACTATCTCTAAGGACCAATGAGTGACTGGTAACAATATTCCAGACTGCACACTGTAGCCTTAGCTTGTAGTAATGCACACCCTTCTGCTTTACTTCATGTACCCTAAATCAGGGGTTCTCAACCCCCGGGCCACGGACCGGTACCTGGCCGTGGGTGATGTGGTACCGGTCCACAGGCTGCACAGAAAATATATAATAGTATTTCAGTTTTATATACTATCAGAGTATAAATGTTTTATTTTGAAAAATGACCGGACATCCTTAGTCTATATTAAACCGATTTGTGACAAAATAAATGTTGGGGACCACTGATCTATGTCTCAACAATAGCCACACCCTCCCCCCTCCACCCCGGTCTGCAGTACTATTGTCATGCATTGACCGGTCTGTGGTGATAAAAAGGTTGGGGACCACTACTCTAAATGAAGTTAAAGCATTACTAACTGTCAAGACTGATATACTTTTGTATTTTTGCAGGCTCTCTTTTTACTGGTTTCTTCTCTCTTGAAGTGTAATTTGGCATGATGGAATACATAGTCCATATCACTTTTTTCAATTTAAAAGGTTAATCAAAACTGATCTCTGAAGTCTCGTCAGGATGAAACTATGAAGTAAAATGAGTGCATGTGAAGTAAGGCCAGGGTAATAATAGAGCTGTCTGCCTTTTCATGCGTTTGCCTTTTTTGCCCTCCCCTGGCTCTGAGAGACCATGTCTGTTCTGTACAAAGCCGTGGTATTATCTGAGCTTGTGGACTGCTTTGCATTTGAACATCTCCTCATTTGAAGTTTCAGTGCTTTTGCCAGCACTCCTCACTTGTCACTTTTTTGTTCTCTCCATGTCTTCTGTAAGGAAGAGCCCTGCTGCCCATACTGAAATTGAGAACAGACCAGTGTTCTGCCACCAATATATTAAAGAGACAAAAATGTAACAAGGCAGATATAAGGAGCAAGAGACAACATGAGGGAGAAAAAATGAACAAAGAATTAATCCATTCTTAATCTATTCTTCTCTCTTTGAATTAAACTTAATGAAAAAATCACCAGAGATAACTTCTTACTTTCATGTTGAAATGACCCTGAGCAATGTATGCCCTTTATTTGGTTATTCTTATTCTGTTATTGTAATGCAAACAAATATGTATGTGCAAGTTTTTATACAATCACTGCATCCCCTATGAAAACATGCTTTGCCTAGTAAACCCAAAACTAACTGGAGCAGGGAAGAGGTGTTTTGCACAACAGTAACTGAAATGTCTGCGTAGATAAACATGTATGTTGGATAAATGTATATATGTGGGGATCAGGTGTCCCAAATAATATGAGCAAATGTATTGGGACATTGGACCAGCAGAGACTTTAATGACACTGCATTCAGATGTATAGATTTTCATATGGAGTTGGTCCACTTTGAAGCTACTTTGATGATCTGGACTATGTAGGGAACATGTTTTTCCATAACAAATGTGATAAAACTTGAATGCCCTGCAATGGCAAGAAATGTTTTTATAATTTATTAAATTACATTGATTTTTTGGTTAGAAATATTTGAACTGCAGCTGATATTAAAGGGAGCACTGCTTTTAAGAGGTCCTTATTTGTTTGATGTGTTTGCAAATCAAATGTTTTTGCACTTTTGTTCTCATAGCAGTGATTTAAAAATATAAGTTTGCCATACACTAATTTTGAATTAATTATTGAATTTTGCATAGAACAATTTGATTAATCGCAAATAAAAAGGTAACTTTGTAATTGGCAAAAATAGAACTGCTGGGTTATCCTGGTAGAGTAGATTTGTTTTATAGGTCTAGTAAAAAATTGCATGTGTTGGATTGTTTTAACCAAAGAGTGCTGATCTCACCAGCATATTGATTTCTGTGAAAGCTATGGATTTTTATGGAAGAATGTCTATATGGCCTTATTTATCCTACCCTATGAAGATCTACTGAACACCAGCTAACTCAAAATCTGAGGGCACTTCTTCTAGTTTTTTTGCCCCACAGTATGTTGGTGATATATAATAAGAAATAATCACACATGTTCCAATCTGAATACAGCAGAGCGATAACCAGCTTTACCACTAGAAACATGATTTACATTATATTTTATTTTAGCTCATTATCTGATATTAAATGCCACTACCTAGTAGCCTGTGTGTTGAGGCTGGACGCTGAGTACCGCAGGTTTTTCTATAGCTGTTCATCCAGTGTATAAAGGGCCCAGCTGAAACAGTTACCATCAAAATGCAATCCTTATAGCAAAACACACTGTGATTGTCTGGGACAATTTAAATCAGCACACTGTTTTTCTCGTGTTCTTTTGATGAAATCATTACATACATTTTGCTTAATGAAGTAACTGCCTGCTCAAGGAGAAGTGATACTAAAGTATATGTGTGGTTAAATCGGAAATTAGACAATTAGACATTGAGTGTGGTGTTCTTGTGGCATGTGTTACTATATTTGCATGAGATATGAAATAAATCAGTTTCAGTCTCAGAATTTTTACTTTGATACTGATACAAAGGCCAGAGTATAATTATCAGCTAAGAAACAATACTAGGTTTTACAAGGAGACATTATATTTAAAATATATATATATTTTCAGATCTTTGTAGGAGAGACTGGAGGCTCCCAAGTTACCTAAATTGCTGCATCAGCAAATGTTGCCTCCATTCAGTAATGGTTTTATGTCAGCATTGTGTACTCAAAAGAAATGAATATGGGAACATGTATGTATTTCTTACATACATACTTAAGTGTATTTTTATTAATAAAACGTATTAATGTATTTACCTGTTTATACCAAAGAAAACCACAGTGCATAACAAAGAAAATACCTGTTTGTGAAGCACAGTAAAATCTAAATGGGCTTACCTTTATATTTTTGTTAAGGGCAATGTATAAACTGAGTTTTAAATGAAATTAAAGTGTTTTGGGAGCATATTTGAGGCATATTTAGGGTTTAAACAATAAAAATATGCATCTATGGGCATTTATTCTAAAACCCATCATTTTGTCACTTGGGCAAATCAGTGCTATCAGTCATGGTTTTATGTCAGCTTTATGTAGAGTTCAAATAAAATGCTAATATATTTTTGTACGTAAATCAGAACAAATTAATATAGGAACATGTATGCATGTGCAAATTCTGCATAAATGAAAAATGAACGATTATTTAGAAAATTATATGGACATTTGTACAGACACAAAGATGCATTATGTAGTGATGTAACAGACTAATGGGCCTCGGCAAGGAAGGTCTCAAAAGTAAAATTCTAATTGTTACCATGCTGACAAAGACTTCAGGAGGTCATTTCCAGGGGATGAGTGGTCAGCTACAATCTTATCAATGTGCTTCATGACCCTGTTTTTGTATACAGTGAGGAACATAAGTATTTGAACACCTTGCGATTTTGCAAGTTCTCCCACTTAGAAATCATGGAGGGGTCTG
>JBBMFX010000021.1:7884091-7898333 GCA_037832545.1 Rhabdalestes septentrionalis
CGGTAGACTAAGATGATTATGAGAAAGTCAGCTTTCAAAACCATGTATTCAAATGAATTTGTATTGTGAAAATCAAGTTGTTTCAGACAAAAATTGTCCCGATAAATGAGAGCAAGACCACCCCTTTGCCATGCAATCGAGGTCGGGTGAAAAACATGTATCCATCCGGTGCAAGAAGATTTAACTGTATAAAATCATCCTGTATAAAATCATGCCAGGTTTAAGTGAGAAGGAAAATGTCAAGCTTATTGTCAGTGATAATTTCATTGAAATAAGGGGCTTTGTCCGATATTGACCGACAGGTCAGAAGTGCAACGTGACGATGTACAGAGTTCAGATTTGCAGTACGATGCTGAGCACCCGTGAGATAAATTAGACAGCAATGAACAATATGAACAGCAGGAAGTTCTTTGGAAGCAGACAGTCGATAGTTAGTCTACATGCATGGAAGGGCTTCGGGTTTAGAGCAGAAGGTACTTCTGGACACGCCGCGAACGGTGAATGTACCGTGGGCACCGGAGTATCCCTAAACTCCGGCAGTGCTCATACGTCATAGAGTCAAGATGCGGATGGCAGTTCAAAGCCCTAAGCTGCGATGGTGAATATCCAATATCCATTACGGAGGTGAGATGCAAAATGAGGCAAAAAAGAGAAAAGTAAAAAAGGAAAAAATGAAAAACCTTTGCCCAAGGCATTATAGTACTGAGCAAGTGAGAGCCAGACACAGGCAGAAACTGCCTGACACGGGCAAAAACAATGGTAGCCCGACCCTGGAACGCCACTTAACCAAAAACAGAAGTAGGAGATAGCACCCCTAAATAGCAAGCAGTAAACTCACAGCGCAATCGACTGAGAGAGCCAATCACCAATCAGAAGAACTCACCAATCAGAGCCGAGCGTGGTAGAGACGCTAACAGGGCAGAGGGCTGACAGTGGCCCGGTGGCAAACTCACAGACAGCAAAATGTTGATAGTTATAGCCAAGTTTATTTCAAGCATCAGCTGTATGAAATCAGCAGTATGGAATCCAACCAGCCAAGCAGATTAGCAGATCAACATGCAAGAGGAAGAAATAAACAAACAAACAAACAAACAAACAATTCAGGTATGAAGTGGCAGCACAGACGCTCACAGCCGGAAGTAGATTAATTTCTCCAAGCCATCGAGAAGGTCACCACCATCTCCAAATCCACAATAGCAGTGCTAACATTAACCGCCTTAGTTCTTGTTCCTGTGAGAGGCAAGATCCAAATCAGATGGATATTGATGAGATGCAGATTAATCTTTAAAATCAAGGAGGAAAGAAAGAATATGTCACTCTGTGCCCCCAAGTTATTCAAAAGGACCATTTTTGTAAGCGGGATTGTGAAAAATATTTACAAACCTCTAAATTATTTAAAGCTTCTTGAAAGAACCTGGAAAAACCCTTACATTAGTAAAGGTTTTATAGTACTTTTCTTTGTTCACTTTGTTCAGCATTATATAATCTGGTCATTCCTTGGTTCCTCTTTGCTACATCACATGTCCGCAAAGCAGAATTTATTGCTTAGCCATTATTTGACACTAAACAAAGTAATAACATTTCAAAACCCCTTGAAAGCTTTTTCTTATACTATTTAAAGTATAGGAATTGTATAATGCTTCTTATCAGCTGCAGAGTAAACAGTTTCTTTTCATGTTTGTTTAGGTTAGTCATCGTTGCAAGTGTCTGAGCAGCTTCATCCTACAGTTTTCTCATTCGGTGATAGATAACTCACCTCTTGAGAGAATGAGTCTGCCAGCTGTATGAACAAATGCTCTAGAGCCCCACTTCTTCTCCTCTTCCTCCTATCCTTCCTCTTCACCATCTCAGAGACAGACCTCAAGAAAGTTCTGTGCTTTTGTTCACATTGATTAGATGGAGCTATGTGAGTTCCTCCATCAGTCTCATTAATGGGCTCCATTAGCCCAGCTCCCCAGGCACGGAGGGGGTGAGTTAGTCAGATGGTAAACACAGATGCGCTTGAAAAAGCAGGTGACACTTCCTCCCTCTTAGGGAACATCCTAACAGCAGCCTCCCTGCATACCCGTCCACTCACTCATTCCACACCGCAGATATCTCTTAGTCAACAGCAAATCATAGAAATACATTGGAACAAAGCCACATGTTAGATTCCAGGGATCTAAATCAATATGATCAGAGGATTACAATAGTGAAAATCTTACTCATCCGCTTAGCTGTAAAATCACACATTATACTTTTGAGTCATGTCCACGCCAAGGCAAATTCATGGAAATGCCAAATTATAGCAGTGCCATTTATTCTGATTAGACTAAAGAGAGCTGAGGACACTAATTGTCTAATATTCAGATTGATTTGATTTGGTGTGTATTCTATGCCAAAGGTGAGAGGATAGTCCCAAAATTTACATCCCATGGATATTTATAATATTTTGCACTGTATTAGATTATTTGGCCTTTCATCTAGTTGGGTAGCCCAGTCTACCATTATTCAGAGTAAAGGTTTTAATTTTTACTTTCGTGTTTCCCTTACCAAAGACATTAATGGGTCCACGCTGTGCTGTCGATCACCTAAACTACAATGTTAACCTTCTAAAACTCATGCATGTTCTTCCCCCTTCAGGTTATCGTAGTAGACCACAATGTCCTCTGTGGTCCTGACTGAATTCAGAAATTCTTCACATTGATTGGTCACTGCACAATTCAGATTTAGTGCCTGTTCTCTATCACAATGCACTGTTAATACTGCTACATTAATACCAGAGAATAGACAAAGCACATGCTTCTATGCTTACCACAAGTATTTCAAGTCCATGTGCCATTTGAATACTAGTGGTTTCTATATTGAAACACTATAAAAAAAACTATCCATGCTATATTGTGCAATCTAGACCCATAATTAAAATATTACATTGCCATTTAAATTGTGGTCCCACTGCAGTAGCCCTGACAAAGTTGTCAATGCTAGTGACAGATACAGTGAGATAGCTTTACACTTTCAACAATGAATAGCTAGCATAATTAAAAAATTTTAAAACCCTGTCGATATGAAAATCAGTAATTCAGTTTGTTACTGTCCAATATTCTGGTAAACATTGACTTGGTCACTTTTGAGTTGAAGAGAAAATATTATTCCCTCCCTGTATGATATTGTTTGGCTAGAGCCCAGTGGTCCTCTGTCAGTGTTTCTCCATGGTGCTGAAATACAGCTACAGGTCCAGATATTACATTCACCTCCAACCCAATAGGGACCCCAGCTAAACATTTAATTATTCTAGCAGATAAATAGAAAAAAAGAGACAAAATCGAGTTTGTTGGTGTGTGTATTGGTTTTCTGCAAAAATGTGTGTGCCCAAGACAGGCAGAGACTAAACACTTGAGTGGAGATTAGCTTAGTTTGGTGAAGACTATGAGTCCGCCGACATTAATCTCATTTCCCATTTGCCATGTTGTCATGCCCCAGTACGTTTAACAAGGACGATAATGAAAAGAGTGGCATCGGACTCATTAATTAAATTAGCTCTCTTATCCGCACATCTTGCCAAGTCCACTTATCATGGCTCTGATTAGCTTTAGCTTCCTGGATTTTGCTTGGGCGGACGCAACACATTGAACATTTTATTTCAAATTGCCTGGCCTCTTGCTGATCTCACTTTCGATGCTACAGGAGGTCCTTTGCTTCCTGGGAG
Source organism: Rhabdalestes septentrionalis (assembly GCA_037832545.1). Taxonomy (NCBI): domain Eukaryota; kingdom Metazoa; phylum Chordata; class Actinopteri; order Characiformes; family Alestidae; genus Rhabdalestes; species Rhabdalestes septentrionalis. Next base: position 7,887,780 of record JBBMFX010000021.1, read on the forward strand.
GGCAGAAGAAATCTTCCTGCCGGCCAGCAAGAGTCATTGGAGAGGCGGATGTTTACTTTTGATGGGCTTCACCTGCTGGACTGTGTAGAAATAAAGAGTGCAAGGTCGTTAGTCAGCCTTGCACACTTTCTGAGACTACTGGAAGGAGCTTGGGAAAATTAATTCCTTCACTTTTTCTTGTATGTCTTTTAAATGTGCTCAGGCTAGGCACACACCCTCCACTTTGGACCTTAAAACTAACATTTTTGGAGAGCAACAGATGGTGGCTGATATATTTGAACTCATTGCTATCTGTGTGTGATTCTTCATTCTCAAGCCTTTCATTGACTTCGTCTAAAGGTCAGCTTTGTCCAAGAACAGATTATATATTTTCCTTCTATCATTTTCTTTACATTGACTGTTCTACCTTCTCTCTGAGGCATGTCACTAAACAAGTTTTAGATCAGGATTTATTTTCCATTTCCCCCTATCTCTTCATGTTATTTTGATTGTGTCATTTATAAGCTGCTTTAATTAATGGGGTGCAGAATTTTCCTTGGTGCTTGCTGAGCATGCTAAATAAACGAGCAAATATTGATATTGTGTATACAGGCTGGAAACTAAAGCCCTCACACATTCATGACAGTACTAACAGGAAACTTATCCATGTAGGTGTAAGAAAGAACAACACAAAGCCATGTTGCTGTTTGAGGCCCATTGATTTTATATGCGTTGCTTGACATCTCACTTGATTTTGCATCCCACTTGATTTGATGTCTCTGGTACAATTCTTGTGCCTTCCATCTCATCTGCTCAAGTGTTGCAGCACTGGGGGATCTTGGGACTGCAGTAACTTGGGTGCTTGTGAATCAGTTTCTCCTAGGAATAATCCAGAGGGTATTATTATCTCAAAGGTTTTTTAACAGCAGGAGCATCTGTAAACTATTCTTAATTTAGCCACAGGCTTGTGCATGTTGATTTTGGTCCAGCTGTGACAGCAAAGGCCGGCCGACCGTGTATGAAACACCAGGGTTGCCTCACTCGATTTTAGACAGCTGTCCTGAGGGAGACATATTCCTATCCATCCATTCAGCCAGCCTTTAAACCAACCCTCTACACACTGCATGCCTTCAGCCTTTAGGTCTTCATTCAGACTTCTGTTTCCTTCACCCATGGCAGTGGTTATAGTTAAGTCTGTCCACGATGTGGCAAACTTGGCAGAAGAGGCCTTAGACAATAATTTCTAGTCCTACACAATTGGACTTCTACATACTCAAATGGAGACCCTCTAAAGCCTAAAAAATGGCATACTACAACACATCATTTTCCCTCCCACACTCTTACGACAAAAGGGACCATCTCCTTTTTATTGAATGGCTTTTAGTGTTTTGGTCTGAAAACCTAACAACCAACAATCAGAAACAGTCCAAAAACAGGAGCTTCAAAATCAAACCTTCATGAATAAAAGGTAAAGCTTAAAGACATGAATGAACACTGTCTGGTCTGATTACACCTAACACTGACAGTAAGATTGAATGTTTAGTCACGTTTTAATGTACTATCTCCATTTTCTTATATTGTGCAACAAAATTCAGGTAGTAAACACGTCGCAGATCAAAGGTAAGAGAGTAGTAACAAATTAATTAATAACCTTATTTTAACTCGGATCTAAAAATGTCAGACTGCTGAAAACAACCCCACTGTTGGTCCTTGCGTGTGTCTCACCTGATTTCATGTATGAAACTATTGCTAAATCTATATGGATGTCGTTCTTGCCAAAGGCTGAAAAGGGGCACAAAGAGGGCCCTGTGACCGAATGGTTCTCACGTGAATGCGCAGTTGAAAAAAACTAGATCAAAACCAATCAATGTTTTGACAAATCTGGTCCCTCCTCCTCTGAGAGAAGGGACTTTAAGCAGAAACAGTGGCAGATCTGACTATGATGAGCAGTAATCCTCCTAAAAACCCTGAATAAGATGTGTGAACAGTAAATTATTGATCTAAAAAATTATTGGTGTATACCCCTATATTTTACTATATTTTATTACAAAAAATTACACTAAATTATTAATGTATTTACCTGTTTATACCAAAGAAAACGACAGCGTATACCAAAGAAAATGCCTGTGTGTGAATCACATTACAATCTGTATGGGCTTACCTTGATATTTTTGTTAAGTGTAATGTATAAACTGAGTTTAAAATGAAATTAAAGGGTTATGGGAGCATAGTTGCTGCACATATAGGGTTTACACAATAAAAATAGGCATTTTTAGGCAAAACACAATATGGTTTTTCACTATTACAGGGTTCCCTTGGAATGAAACTGTATAGTATACTTGCTTAACATTAATGCACCTTTATTTCTGTCATTCCAGTTAGCATTGCTTATAGTTTGTCAGGTACCCCTCTGCTGATCATCAAGTGAACCAAAAATGTCCATTAATTAGTAACAAAATATGCTTTTCTAAGAAGATTTAGCAAGATTCCTCTAAACGTTATATCTGTTCTCATATTAGCCAAAGTAATATGCTCAAAGTAATAAACTGTGATGCCAATCTGCATGCTTTTTCCAAGCATTTAATTTGATAAATTTTACCATTTTATTTCTTCAGTTTCTCACTTACTGTTTGTTTATCCCACCTCATTTCTCTGTGAACTTCGAAACACAGTTTGTACTAATTCAGCTGATTAAAACAATTAAATGCTGATTTGGGTAGAGCTGAGCTGTAATAATCATGGCCTCAGGCCTGCTCTGTTAGCCTGGTTAAAAGACCTGAACATCCGTAGTGTATTTGTATGTTTGTCTATGAGTGCATGCCTGTGAGTGTGTAGGTGTTTTGTGTGCAAGTGTTTCATATGTGTGTATATTTTCAAAAGGGATTCCTTTCACGTGTGGGGGGGATGAGAGTGGTCTCTGTGGGTGGACAGAGATCTGCAAGGGCTGGAGCACAGCCAGCGTTCGATGCCGTCTCTCTCCCTCCCTGTGCTCATCTTCCCTCGGTGAGACACACACAGCAGAGAGCCACTGAAGAGAGCACCTTGTCTCTGCCTTACAACAGCAACAACAGTAGCAGACACCTCCAAACACACATTGCTCACCATCATTGGCTTTTTCTTGTTATATTGTGTCCTTGTGTGCATCCTAAGACAAAACTAATCTAGATAGATGCTTTATACCAAAGAAACCACATGCATGCCACTGCTCTTACCTTTAAAAGGGCCAAGGAAAGTCTTTTTCAAAGACTGATATAATGTACAACAACATAACCAAATGTATAAGTTTCCACAGTTCATATGCTTGATATAACATTTGTATTTGATGTTCAAGTTACAAGGAGGGCTTCAGTTCAGGCACACCACAGTATGTACAACAAAGCAATTCAAAAGATACTTAAAACTTTACTTTGCAAAACAATCCTTTGACTTCTTTTGGGTTGCAGACTTCTGTGATAGACCATCACACAGTGGAAATGCTTGCTGTGTTCAGAAATGCAATATTATAACAGATCATTTTGGAAGAAATGTATTTTCAGAAAAAAGTCACACAGGACTATCAAGACAGTTATAACCCAAAAGCCAGGGTCTGACCTGGTATGATGAGGGGTCAGTGTCCTTGGCAAAGGTCATTCATACTTCTGTGACTGCAGCTTTACTGCAGAAAAGTACAATGAGGTTTTAGAGCAATGTTTCAAAGCAACATCTTTTCTAGGTACATGCATGCATTTTTTCCAAAAAACAACACAAAAACATTTCTGATTAGATGTTGTATAACTGAGTATACAAATGAGCAAACTGACTTTAGTATGTAGCAAATTTATTGTAAATGTATGTATGTAAAAATTTCCTATTGTTTTGGGGAAAAAATGATGGATGTCTCTGGAAAAGGTGTTGTCTCAAAGACTGCATATGTTGCTGTAAAATGTTGGTGTACTTTTGTACAGGAGCAAAGTTAGGTAAAAGAAAGATAACATTCACACACACACACACACACACACACACACACACACACACACACATTTGCACTTTGGGGCATATTTTCTTCTGCGATTAAATGTGATCTAGTCCCACCCCTAATACATATATATACATATATAAACGCAACAGCACAATCACAGTTTACATACAAATCACACCCAAATTTATAATATTTCAGATCAGAATCAGTCGGGGACTTGACTCTTTAATTCCACATTGCCGGAGCTGGCCTGTCGGAATTCTGGCACCTTCTCCCTATCTATTATTAATCTGTAATCTCTCTCTATCTTTCCCTTTCTCCTCTTTTTCTATCGTGTTTTGCATTCCGTCTGTCCCTCTTCACTTCTCCTTCTCTGCCTATTAATCCTTTCTTTTTCCTTTCCATTTTTCTCCTTTTGTCTCCATCGTTCCACCCTTTTTGATGTTTTTTTTCTTTGATACTCTAGTTTTGTCTTTCACTCTTCTCTCTTTATCTTACACTCTCTCTCTCAAGTTCTTATTATCTCCAATTCTCTTCTCTTTATTTTCTTTCTCTCTCTCTCTATTTCTCTCTCTCTTTTTCCTTTGTTCCCACTCACACTCATCCCTTTTGTAAATAATAATTTGATTGATACTCATGTTGTCTGAATTAATTAACTGGTATCCACGTGCAGATGCAAGGTGTGAGAGGGGCTGTCATTACATTGCTTCCGGACCTTCATTATGTCTCTCTTGAAAATATATTGGCCTGACCAATGTCATTTAAATTCGCTATTTACTAATTAACCCTTGATGCTCCCCTAAATGTGTGTGTTTTCCTTAGATGTGTATTCCATTCAGAAAAAAAAACTGTTTGTTTAATTTCAGTAATTTACATGTGGTGTATGTTTTGTGGTCTGTCTAGGATCACAAAACATGCTAGCCAATTCCACTGTACATAGCTTAGCTGTCAGCCTGCTGTAAAACGAAGCAATTATAGTGAGAAAGGCGGTGTTTAACACAGGGTGAAAATGAGTCCAGATGTATTCATCTCTAGCTGACAGAAAGCCCAGGGTCCAGCTATTACTCCAGCTAGTGCGGCTCACTGATATGATCAAAGATGGTACAGAGACGTAAGATCGAGGACTACTTTGAACTGTGAGCAGTTTGTCATGTCATTATCAGCCGCATTGCTATGACTCGTTAGCTGCACTAGCTGCCTTGACAGCTCCATATTTTTCTGGCATGTTACAAAAAGCTCCTTAAACTTTTTTTTTATTCTTGCCATTTTCAGGATCTGATGTTTTTTTCATTTTGTTCATTTTGAGAATGTGGTTTTAGTTCCTGTACTGCATTCTAAAGGACAGCCTTGGTTGACACGCTCAAGTGTTTCTTTTCTTGAATGTAAAAACAGTGGACTTGTTTGACGAAAGGATATTTTATTTGAACTCTAAATGACGAAGGATTGGGCCTTGATGGCAGAAAATAATTGTTCCTACCGTGCAGTATTGAAGTGCAATGAGAGTTTCCACAGATTTCCAGTTTCTTTATTTCCAATTAATCCACCAAATCCAATAGAATAATGCTTTTCGCGGCCAAAAACCGTCAAGCTGCATGGCTTGCCACCTGAGTTACCTGAGAGAAAATGAGCGAGTCCCTTGATTAAATTAGACCCAACAGAACAGGTGCTGCAGTCATGTGTCTGAAATGGGAGGGACCAAATCACTTTGCACTTCCATAATGCCAAGGAGAGACAATAATAAACAGATAATTTTATTATTAGTTTTAAGATGTATGAAATGTAAATAAAAAAATAAATAATATAACCTGTAATCAAAATCTTAAATAATATATAGCTCATTCTGACTCCAACATTTCCATTTAGACTTAATTTTTTAAGACTGTTTGAGTCTTTTGTTGCATGGACATCAGGCAGACCAATTTGTCACAAAACCTTGCAGTCTGAAAAGCTTGCCATGTATGTCAGGGTAATTTTATGTGACAAGAAGAAGAATAAAAGTAATGGGTGCACAATGAAGAGTGGGGAGGGTGTATTACTTCTTGTCCTTCACCACTCTCCTATCCTGCTCAGCCCATATAGCCCGCTGCAGCAGTATGAGCAGCAGGACCTGCAACTAGAACAGCACATTATGTTCGTAGTGAATTAAATGACAGTGGCAGAGAAGATTAGCAAATTAAATGCTCTTAGTGCTCCAGGGTCATGGTTCTTTCATGCCTGGCAGCTAAGCAGCAATAAATACTGTATGTGGAGAGCAACCACGGGACCCTAGTGCAAGAGCAAATTGAATATTTGCCCCAAGAGGGAAATATTCGGCTGATTTATGTAAAACTAAATGTGTATATTTTGTATAAGGAACAACTTGCTTCATCATGTCCATTCCAAGGTACATGTGTCAAACATGCGGCATGCAGGGTGCAATTAAGCCTTCACACTCCTGTTAATTCTGACTTCCTAGCAAGATTAAGTGTGTCCTTCAATATTGAAAAACTCGTTGGTGCATGTTGGAGTTCTCAAGTATCACCAGAGAGTTATAATACACAATAAGAACTTTCCAATTATTCACACTTGATAAGACAGTTATTTTTGAATTGTATTAAGAAGTATTAAGAGTAATAAGAGTAATAATAATATGTTAAATCTGTACAGGTGGAATTAATTAAAAAACTGCCAATATCCAATTCTGTGCATTTTTATACCAACAAAATTCTTAATTAATTTTCCAACCTCTTTTTAAAATGAATACTGAAAAAGAATAATTTAGTTTCCTTTAAATATTTAGAAATTATATATTTAAAGGACCGTCTTTATCAAGGATAAATGATTTGCACAAGATTGCTGCTAGATATAGGCCCTTTAAAACAAACACATGACAGAGAATTTTGCCAGGCGATTACTGGTACTCCTGCTTATTTGTGGTTGAGCTGTCATGGCTTCAGTCTCTCGCAGTGTCTCTCTCAGAACTGAACTAATAATTGTTTGCAGAAACCCCCACACATGCACAGAAATTGCAGTTATTCTCCACAGTTTTTTTGTGCTATTATTTTCATATCATTGCGGCTGATAATGACAAGACAAACCTCTCACGGTTTAAGTAGTCCTCGATCTTACATCTCTGTACCATCTTTGATCAAAACATGTGCCGAAACTGCAGATATCCTCAGCAGTTTTATAATTTTTGCTTTTGTGATGCCCAAATATAAATAACCCAGTAGTCGGACAAGGGGGTGTGGCGTTCAAAAATTAAAGTTCGCATTTTATTTCTTGGCAATATGTTTTTTATGCTTTTCATTGCTCAATTATTAAGAAGAATACAATACACAAATTTTGTAACATAAATATTAATGTTAATGCATCTACTTTACCATCTAAAATTTAACTACACATTTTTTGTTATGTCCAGAGAACACAAAGGGGTTTGAAAGTAGACAATCCAAGAACATGGTTTATGTCTCCTAGCTGCTGGTTGGCTACGGCGCTTTGACACAGCTGCAGTCCAGCATTTCCCTCATGGAGCATCTTGAGTGTTCTCATGATTTTCATTTTGTTCTTCTTAAAGGCCCGTATTTGTATTTTTTAAATGTTTTTTATTTTACTTTATTAAATACTTAGTCATGAGTCATACTCAGAAAACCATGAGATTAATCACACTTAAAATGTGTATTTATTGCCCAGGATTTATATATATACATATACACATTATATATATATACATATATATATAAAATATAAACAAGTGTTTAACATGCCGAAAACATGCTGCATTTTGGTAATATAACAGCAACTAGTCTTTATAAAGGTTACAGACACAGTAAAATAAAAATATGCAAATATATGCTAATATTTTTTTTAAGGATTTGAACTCATTTGGTTCTTTTGTCATTTTTGTCATGCGTCTTGACTTTACATTTGCTTTATTTTGTATATCATTATTATATTATAATTTTACATAAATTATTTTGTGTTGTATTATTGGTGTTGAGAGGCAGTCTCTAGAGTTCTGCCCTTTTACCTGTGATCTGAAACTGTGAAAATCAGGCTGACGAAGTACAGTTACAGTGGCACACATCCAGTCTGTACAGGTATTTCATCCGCATCTATTAGGAACATTTTGTTAGTGTGTACAATGTTACGGTCCTTTTACACAATATTCATTCATAACTTTTTCCTAAATCTGTAAACTCGTAAAACTGTCCGTTGTTTCTCACCCAGGGTGAAGTTGAAAGATGGGGTGGCCTTTTTAGGAGCAAGGGCCAGCAATCCTGTCCAGTGGACAGTAAGTCAGGATGTGAGGAATGAAGGCCACAGAGTGGTCACCCTGCACTGCCGGAGGAAGGACACCGGCTTTGGGCAGAGGTCAGTATTTTACCTGCTCTTCTCCTTTGACTACCTATAATATTAAGCTGCCCGATACTATTCAGTATTGAAAATCCCATTCTGAAGTTCAAAGTTTGTGATTAGCCTCTGGCAAAAAAAGGATTGAGATTCTGGGAGTATGACTTTTCGAATTTGGGATGGTATTTATTTAAAGTTTTTGCAACAAGTTTTGGAGCATCCAAACACAAATTTATTCATATGAAAAATATCGATAGTAGTACAACAGAAGATTCTGTAGGATTCCTGTGGAAATCTTAGAGCCTGCTTTTACTCAGTCTCACAGGAGCAGAAATGACCTTGTGATATCTGGGGACAAACATGAGCAGCTCCTGGCTATATGTTGGTAGGAATATAGACTTAATAGGGTGGGTACAAACTGAGTGTGACATTTATAAATCAGTCCCCCGCTCTGTATCTGACAGACAGCAAACCTGTTCAAAGTCCCAAGATAAATGGCTGAATCCCCTCATGAATGTCCAAATACACTTATAGATGTTTGTCGCATTTGCAGATACATTTCTTAGGAATAAAAAAGTAGTACTGACATAGTGTTATGTCAGTACTACTTAAGATTTAGAATGTAGTATAGATTAGGTACTACTGCTTAAAATTAACAATGGGTTGAGAGTGGCTGAATGCATCATTGCAGCAATCCAGAACAAATGTGATGTAGAAAGAACTGACAGCTATATTCAGAAAAAAAAAAAGAGTTACCAAATCTGCGTATGAGATATTCATACACAGAGGTTACGGGGGGCAGGTTTAAGGGAGGAAAAACCCTTGTCAGTGGGTTTCACTGCAATCGAACACCAGGGGTTTCAGTTGTCCCCAGGTGTTTTCTTGTCTTAAGATCAGGTATAGTCTCAGGATACTAGTTTATACATAGCCCGTTAATTTATATCTAGACAATATATTGAAAAAAAAAACACACATATGAGTCTTGGCTAAACTGTTTTTTCCACATTCTATGCAAATCCACAAGATTCTCTACAATTGTTTTAGATAAAACAATGGGAGAAAATTATTAAAGCTTATTGTATTGGAAACAGCAGGAGTCACCACAGCTTTCACAGCTTTTGTTTTGTCAACAATGATAAATTTCACTAATAGAAGTGATATTTGGGTGAGAATATTACTACAATATGACAGTGTTAAAACATTTATAAATGTCTGCTTATACAACAGGTATTAATAGGGCATTCCCTATTAATAAATGCTTCTACACTTCTGGAAATGCTTTACACTAGATGTTGGAACATTGCTGTATGGATTTGTTTGCATTTAAGCAATAGTGTGGTCAGAGGCTGATGAGTGCTACAAATCTTATTTGTTTATATTCTATAAATAAAATATTTAAAAATAGAAACCCAAATAAGTGGCACATTTATCACTATTATGATACCACAGGAAGTTACTGTGGGGAAACAAAAGTTTGTTAATCAAGATAAATGCAGTGTTTTCACCTTTGTCTTTGCGTGGTTTGTAATACTCCACAACTGCCTATCTAATCAGTTTTAACTCATGGTGCAATCCAAGTAATTATGCTACTGTAGTGTGATAGAACATTAATGAATACAATTCTTCAATAGTCGCAGTGATGCTGGATTAGTGTGAGCCTATGTTCGACTTGTGTGTGTAGTGTAGATTTTTCACTTCTGACACATAGCAAGAATATTTTTTACTTTAAATGTTATGGTAACATAAACAAATACATTGAACATGGTTTTATTTTTCGAACAGTGTCTGTAACACGGCTACCTTTAAGTATACGTATGTATCAGTAACACACACATTATGTTGCTTATGCATTTTTTGTGAACAGTGCATGAACAACATTCCATCTCCTAATGACCGATAAAAATATGTACCAAATATATACAGCAGCCTACCAGGAAAGTCGCCATTTTCATCTTCCTTTTCTTCGTCATGGGCGGACTCACTCGGGCTTGCCCTGGGAATACGAGCCAGCCGGGATTGTTCTGGGAGTTTGAGCTGCCTAAACACTCGTCACAGGTGCGGCTGAGATGCGCTTATAAAATGTCAACCCGAAATGAGCCTATAAAATGTGTGCCTCCCCCAAGTTCCGTCTGCAAATCCGTGTCTGCCACCGGGTTTGGTTAGGCAAAATGTTTTCAGCGTCATGAAAAAAAAAACATGCATTAGCTACACCGTAATATTAGCTGCAGGGCTCAAAATTTGATATATAGATATATATGTATATATATATGTATATATATATGTAT
>JBBMFX010000021.1:7912120-7922734 GCA_037832545.1 Rhabdalestes septentrionalis
GTTCTTGGCGCTCCAGCTCCGACACGCTCTCGTGCTGCGGCAGCTCCGTCGCGGGTCGAGGCGCCGGCAGCTCTGTCGCGGGTCGAGGCAGTGGCAGCTCCATCGCTGGTCGAGGCGGCAGACCCTTCTGGGCTCGTGGTGGCGCGCGCTCTCCCTCAGGCTGGTGCGGCTGCAGGCCCCTCTAGGCTTGCGGTGACACGCGCTCTCTGTCGGTCCTTTGCTGCTGATTCTTGGCCCCGCCGTGGTGGAAATTGGCGGGGTTAGAATTGAGGAGTGAGGGAGCCACAGGCCGTTTGCGTCTCTTCTTCACCCTTACCTGGGCAGACAAGGAGAGATGGGGATACTCCGGGAGGCTCTCTTCCTCCGGGTCCCACAAAATCTGCTCCCAGGGTCGCTCCCAGGGCTTACGACTTTCCTGGAAGAAGGAGAGCTCCTTCTCGGAGTCCTCATCGTTCCATGCCGGCAGCCAAGAGGGGTTTTGGACCTCCGGGCAGTGGTCCTCTCCCTCGGTCCGGGCGTACTCGGCCTCCCTCTCATTCAGGGCGGCATTCCATTCCCGGACCTTTCTCCTCTTCAGCAGAAAGTTTTGGTTTAAGATCTCGGCATCTGTCACAAACACTGGTGTTACCCTTTGTTTGCGATTTACCTCTTGGGATGCTTGGCAGGAATCGAAGGACAAGCAGACGGGAATCCATTAATAAAGGAGTTTTATTAAACTTAAACAGGGCAGAAACACAAACCTGGCATGTGGGCCATCAGGATAACCAACACAAGACACAAAAAGGAGGGGGAAAATGAGGCGATGGCGAGATGCCAAACACACAGAATAACCAGACTTAAATACTAACTAAAATGAGAATCAAACACGAAACAGGTGCGGACATGAACACACGTGGAACCAATAATCACACAGAACAGATACAAACACGGAACACGGACATAACCAACCAAAACAGAACCAAATGTCAAAATAAAATTCTTTAAACCAAAAACCTCAGAAAATTATCAACCACAAAGCAGTGGGAAAAAACAGAACCACTGACCAACCATTACAGATCCTCATGACAAATTGTGATGCTTTGCAGCTACTTGGCAAATATGGATAGCGTGAGTGACTTTGGATAATATTTACTTTATTCCAGTATTGTCTGATGGTCATAAATGAAAGCACAAATGTCTTTGGTGCACAGATGAGAGAAACACACAATTCATGCATGAAATAATATTCAGCATAATTTTTTCTGGACCTAGAGAAGCAGATGTTGTGCATGCTCACCTTTATCTTGTCAGAGTTATGGTCTGAAAGATATACTTAGGTCTATCTACATGCTGGTCAATTTTGAAAATGCTAAACAACAAAAAATGGTTTACCTACTACAATTGTAAAATATTATTCTCAGAATCAGAAACAGAAAACTTTATTGATTGGAGAGATTATTGCTTACGTAATGACAGCAAGGCACAGAAGTACAGTGACAAGAAAATTTTTATTATAATAGACCAGATTTAAAAATAACGTCTAAATAAAATCTAAATAAAAAGCTCAATATGGAAATACACCTTTCTATATAGAGAAATGCTGGGTATAAATAGTATATATAGCTAATTAAAACAGTGAAACATCTACCATCGCAAAAGCTAGTTTGAAGTAAGATATTGCTCATTGTAGATAATCAGTTGTAATATTAAGTAAAAAAATAATACTGACATTAGTAGTAATTGTTAAGAACACTAATCAAGAAATAAATTATGATTTTGGTCCCACTAAATGTTATACAGGTTTTTGTGTACATTGTGTCTATAACATGTCTTCTTATAACTAAATGAAATTCCCAGTTTATAGCAAAAAAGATATGTGTGTATTTGTTAGTGCAGGTTGGAAATGTATTTTCTTCACTGATACATTTATATTTGTTTGAAATTAATGTAAAAAAGCACTGCTTGTTAATTGAAAAGTACATTTTTCTGTTGTATAACAAATATTTTACATAGTCTACAAATAAGCCTGAAAAACATTACATTGCTTTTACATGAGCAATTGGGAAACTGTAGTACAAGAGTGAACTATGTATATTGTGCCATTATAGTTTGCCACCCCTGTTAGTAAGGAGAAAAATGTGGGCTACAACCGCTGTGGGCTGATTTTAATTCATTTAATATAATTGATTGTACAGCAAGATATAAGCTTGTCAGCAAGTTATTAGGTTTGAGAGTGTTTATTAAACTGATGTTTTGGTAAAAAAAACAAAAAACTTTTTGCCACCTTTCATTTTAAGAACATTTGAGTGATGTGTTGTAGCTGCCGGGGCATATTTAATGAACATTGTTCACCAACATGAGCACTTTTAATGTATACACTAATTGTTGCAAAAAGAAACTCTTCCCTGGAAAGTGAATCACTGGGGAAGTACTACATAAGAAGAGGCTAAAGATGAATGATTACTGTTAAATACTGCTGAACACCACACTTTCAGATTTGTCAAAATACCAGGTAATTTAATTTGTGTGTTTGTGAAAGGTACCACAGAGACTAATTCTCAACTTAGTATCACATGATCATATACAAACACACAAACCTTTTTGTGGGTGCCTTTACTTGTCGCTAACTATGTTCAAAAGTTGTCCTCTTAGTTACTGAGTTTCACACCCACTGTTCATATGTAAAATAAAGCACAAAGTCATGTAATCTTCATAGGAAAACATTGTGAATGAGAATGTATCATAATGAGGATGTAATATGATGCCACCAGTGCTATAAGTCAGTGAAATAGATCTGCTAGATCTGCTCTCGTCAACATTAAGTGTTTTATTGAAAATGGAAGTGTTTAAGAGCAACAACAGCTCATGCAAGCTCACAGAGTGAGTCTCCAGTGTGCTAAAACATGCAGTGCATAAAAATTACTTTCTCTCTGTTGCATAACTCACTAAAGATTTCCAAACTGCCTCTGGAAGCAACATGAAAACAAAAACTGTGTTGGGAGCTCCATGACATGGCCTGAAACAACCGCACACAAGTTCACAATGCACAATTAAATTTGAAGAAGTCACACCTCTACTTGACTCTCGCACAGTGGAAAAATATTCTAAGAAGTGATGAATGACCCTTTACTTTGTGCCATTCAAAATCATGTTGAAAGCCATCCTTAAAAAGTGGAGGCTATTTTAACTGCAAGGGTGGTCATGATTTTGCAAAGGGATTTCACACATGTGTAATAGTCAGAGGGCCACATTTGTCCACAGAGAAGTCCAGCCTCATGTGGCTAGAAATATCATAGAAAATAAGCCTTCTGTCTGTAAAACATTACAGCTTACAAGAAGAAAAACACAATGCACTTGGAAAATATTATGTGGAATGGTTACCTAAAGAAAATCTATTATTTGGTATGTACAGTAAGACATTCAAATGATGTGTTTGCAGACACATTCACACATACACAAAACATTGCTATCATCACAACTCATGACAAATGTTCAGTCTACAAATTTGCAATTTAATAGAAGGAAAAATGTTAATATATGTTAGTACAACAAAGGTTTGTGCTAAAATATGTTCATGTATCATGAAAGGTTCACTCAAATGGCATTTCATAATAAAGCAGCTCAGATTTTTTAAATGTGTAAAAAGGTATGAGTAATATATAAGACATGTCAGTCTGTGTAAATCACAGTATAAATATATATTACATATGCCAAGGCTGTTTACATAAATGTCAAATTTTAAACTGAATTAGTTTTTGGTAGACATTGAGTTGACATATTGTAACAATTTCGTGCTGAAACCGTTAAGGGAGGCAAGGAACACTCGCGAGAGCAGGTGAACTCTGAGGGAGTGAACTCCATAGCTTTATTAGAGCTTAAACAGTAGGAGCATGCAGAGGATTAAATGAACACGCATCACCACACAAGCTTGCAGAACACAGAAAACCCGGCCCAGGTCCACAGGGCTACCGTGTCACACACTTACGGTAGCACAAACACCTCAAATAAACACAATAACAAATTCTCACACAACTACACACAATAACCCCCAGTAACACACACCAAACAACATTTACACTGTCCGAGGTGGGAGTAAAGCATGCTGGCACAGCCCTCCCCAGCCAACTCCGTTACATTGCCCCCACCTCAGTTGTGGATGTCCCCAGCCACTCTGTCCACCACCAGTCCGTGAGGCGCCACGGTCGGCGGTGTCGCCTACGAAGACGCCCCCCGGCATCACTCCCAGGAGTTGAAAGGCCAGGCGACAAGGGCTCATCCTCAGCCTGGGCCCCCTCCTCAGTCTCACCGCAGAGTTGGTTCAACACACGACGGTCGCGGTGGTGCATGGTCGACCCGGGCACATCAACCACCGCCCCCAGCCGCTGCAGCAAGTCCAGCTGCACGACACAGCAGTCCTCAATGGGGCCCTCCTAGAAAGGGTGATCCAGGCTGACAGCGCCCACCATGATGCGCACAGTCCTCGGTTCCCGCATGGCCACGCTCTGTCCAACTCTGTTAAACCGCAGCAGTCTGTCGGACACAACACCCCCCCGTGGACGATCGACACCGTAGACCCCATGTCCACCAACGCTCGACAGTCCTTATCGTCCAGGGTACAGTCCATGAACAGTCCGGCGCGTCCCAGGTGTGCGCTAGTCCCGGCCCTTTGGGGATAAGAGGTGGAAGCGGGCAGCGATTTTTCTTCGCCACTGCCCAGCATCAGTTTCTGCTGCTGGGGTACAGTGTCCAAGGGCGTGGGCGCATTACAGGACCGCGCAAGATGTCCCGGCTCACCGCAGTGGAAGCAGCATCGTCTCTCCACCGCTCCACCATCTCCGATGTTTCCACACCGCCGTTCTCCGCATCCATGGCGGCAACTTTGCAGACCCTCCGAACGACCCTGCGTGCTGTTGCTCCCGGACCAGTATGTGCTCAGCGCACTCCGCCTTCTCAACTGCCTCCGACAGCGTGCTGGGTGCTCACGGAGCCACTCTGGCTGGAGCACGCGTTGGAAGGCTTGGAGCGCCAACACTTCCTGAAATTCGGCCGGGAGGTCTGGGTACCCCCATCGTGCTAGCTGGCACAGGTCAGTGGCGAAGGCCCCCATCGGCTGTCCTTCTCTCCCCTGCCAGCTCACAAGCTCGGCATGTGCGTCTTCTTGGGGGACGGGCCTGCCAAATTGGCGACGCAGGGCGGCCTCGATATCCGTCCAGACCCCTTGCTCTGCCGGCCGGAGGTCTTCGAGGGATCGCATTGCTTCGCCCTCCAGCGACAATGCAACCCAGACCACAGTCTCTGCTGGGGTCCAGCCGTGAAACTTGGCCGCCAGCCCGACTTGAGTCAGGTATATGTCCGGTGGCCCGTCGCCCTTGTACCGTGGCAGTTTCACCGGAGCAGCGTCAGCCCATCGGCGTCTCGCTGCCGCCATCCCCTGTGCATCGCCATTTTCCATCGCCGGGAGAGGCACACCGTCTTCTTCTCTCGGCAGCGGTTCGCCATGTCTGCCAGCCACTGCTGGGAGGAGCGCGCTGCCGTCTTCTCGCAGCCGTCGTTCATCATCACCAGCCGCCGTCGTGGGGAGGAGCATGCTGCCGTCTTCTCGCGGCCGCCGTTCACCATCTCCCTCTGCTGCCAGCAGCCTGGCGCCGCTTCGCCATCCTGTCACTGGGGAGGCGCTAGAGCCGACCGGAGGACCCTCCGCTATTCCCTGCTGTCCTGCTCTGCAGAAGGGCTTCTTTCCCCTCCATCTGGCGTACTAGAGCTACTGGATGAGTTCTTAGATCTCTCGTTGTGTCAACTGCTCCGCCATCCCACTTCTGACACCAGTGTAACTATTTCGTGCTGAAACTGTTAAGGGAGGCAAGGAATACTCGCAAGAGCAGGTGAACTCTGAGGGAGCAACTTCCACAGTTTTATTAGAGAGCTTAAACAACAGGAGCAAGCAAAGGATTGAGTCAGCATACATCACCACACAAGCTTGCTGAACACAGAAAACCCGACCCAGGTCTACAGGGCTACCATGTCACACACTTACAGTAGCCTGTGTACCTCTACACTAAACACATTAAAGCCACCCCAAAACAACCCCAAACACACACACAAACACCCCAAATAAACACAATAACACATTCTACCCCCAACTACACACAATAACCCTGAGTAACACACACAGAACAACATTTACACCATCCGAGGTGGGAGCAAAGTATGCTGGGAAAGCCCTCCCCAGCCAACTCCGTTAAAATATAGTGTGTATTTTTAAAGTTATAGACTATAATTCATTGTTCTCAACTAAGCCTTTTTCATCCAAGTGTCAGATCCTTTCTCCTACATCTCTTGTGCTTTATTGCGGCCCCCTGTACACTGGCTTCCAGTGCAGGAGCATCTTACAGAGCAGGCCAAGGGTCAAGGCCCCCATGCTAGCTCTGTGATTGAGTTTCATGCTCTAACTGTGGGGGTTCAGAGTGCCCAGCACTGCCTCTGATAGACGAGAGAGAGAGAGAGAGAGAGAGAGAGAGAGAGAGAGAGAGAGAGAGAGAGAGAGAGAAAAGAACGAAGGAAAGAACGAAGGAAAGAACGAAGGAAAGAACGAAGGGAAGAAGGAAAGAAAAAAAGAAAAAGAGAAAGAAAAGCGGAAAAGAAAAACATGAAAAAGAAAAAAGAAAGGAAGAAAAATGAGTGAGAGTGAAAGAGAGGGAAAACAGAAAGAGAGAGAGAGAGTGAGGGAGAAACTTTAGAAGGAAAGAATGAAAGAAAGAAAGAATAAAGGAAAAAACTGAGGTAAAGAAAAGCATGAAAGAGATAGAAAGAGAGGAAGAAAAATGAGTGATAATGAAAGAGAGGGAAAATAGAAAGAGAGATGGAGAGGGGGGTGAATGAAGGAGATAGAAGAGAGAGAATAGGGAAAGACTGAATTTTTGGGGGGGAAGCTTTGACCTTTTTTCCAATTAGCAGTGAAATTAAATTCCCTAACAGTGTATTCCTTTACTCAGAGCTAGCAGCTATTCCCATAGCTGCTTCACCCCTGTTTTTTATTTCCCCAAGTCGTGAGTTGGCTTTGTAGTCAAATTGATTCCTTTCTTTTGA
This sequence comes from Rhabdalestes septentrionalis, assembly GCA_037832545.1. Taxonomy (NCBI): domain Eukaryota; kingdom Metazoa; phylum Chordata; class Actinopteri; order Characiformes; family Alestidae; genus Rhabdalestes; species Rhabdalestes septentrionalis. The sequence continues at coordinate 7,919,186 of JBBMFX010000021.1, forward strand.
TGTATCATTGTTGTCACTGCTAAGCAAAGCACCATCATGCATGGCAATATACACCCTAGAGTCTCCATGCCGAGTGCCTGCTCGGCTTTACCCGTTTTGCTCCTCTCTCTGTTTTTCTCTCTTTCACACCACTCATGATCAGCCAGACAATTGAAGAAACAGCACAGCATCATATAGGAGAGTCATTTATGAGCCGTCAGATTCCACATTCCAGCCCTTTTTAAAAATAATGGAACTCTACTTTCATTGCTTGAAATATTAATCCCCCTTCTTCTTCTGTCACCAGGTCTTTTATCACCACAGTTATGCATTTCAGCAGAAATGCTGAGCCTGACAGTGTATGCTGAAACATTCGAATGAATGTATTTCAGTGAATAACACTCTTCTGGTCTTTTCTTTGCAATGTGTGTCAGAGACAGATTTTGATACAGCAAAGCATTCATCCCAGAGATAAAGGCTCAAGCAGCAACCTCGGCTCTCAAACACTCAAAAGCAGAGACCTCGCCAAGGCATTTTTTAAGAAAACTCCATTTTCACATTCTCTTGCCTTTTTTTACACAGCTGCAGTTTTCTATCTGTTCCTGTCTGGGTCTATTTATTTAAGAATTCTTATCACTAATCTGATGTCCCTATTCCTACAGGTGCATATCTAAGATAGCTGAACATATTGGCTGAAGAAAACAGATTTTAGTCTAATATGGTATACAGAAATATGTGGTATGATTTTAAACAAGACATAAATTAGCAAGATACTTTTCATGTAGGACTTTTAAAATATTAACATTACACTAGTAGTTCTTTAATCCCTGGTCAGAAATACTATTAACTGGAAACAATAGGCCCCCTCTACTGGCCACACCCTGCCATAGCATTTGAATCAATGGACAAACCCATCAAAGCACCCACGTTTCAGGGCACACTTTGAGTGCCTTAAGGGCAAATGGTGAGAAGGAGCATGTGTCTCCTCACTGTAAATGTCAGCCATAAAGTGGTTTTATGGGCTAATACTCTGCTTGCGTCTGGCAAAATTAGGTATGCAGGGCTGCCAACTCTCACGCAATGAACGTGAGACACGCTGAAAATCACCAAATATCCACTTCAACCCCAGAACCCCCATAACAGATGTTATCAGTTTGATCGGATATTTAACAAACTTTTACATTCCAGCACAGTCTGTGTAACATTAATTCACAGTGAGCAATCAGGCACGTTGTTGATGCTTCCATTATGAAACTAGCACAAAAGGGTGAAGAAGAAGGAAGCCACTGTGATTGTCTAACTGCTTACACAAAGACATTAGGGAACTTCTATTGGTGAAGGCAGGAGGAAAGTCAAGAGACTTGAACCGACTATGTGAACATGATTTTCGTAGCATACTTTCCATTTTGTGCCTTCTGGGTACTCTACATTGGCACCACCCCTCACCTAAGATAAATGGAAAGTTCCAGGAATTGAGAGTGTGTCTGACGCTGACAATTTCTGTTGTATCCTACATGTGTAAAAGAAACCATGTGAAGATAAATGGTTATGGAGTACTTAAATCCTTTTAACTCATTGAAACGGGAGAAACATGAATTCCGTCGTTTCAATTTATTTTTATTTTTCTCTCAATGGTGCAACTTTTAGGTACAATTTTTTGTCACTCCTAAGTTTGGTCTACCATCAGTCCTAAATGATACAAAAGTTGAATACTTAAGGGCATAATGAGTCTTACTCTCTTTGATTGGCCTGAATGACCTGCTTTTTACCCCACCTCCCAGTGTGATGCTAGGTAATGTGGGTGTCTGTTAGCTGATATAACAAGACTGGAAGTTAGCATTCAGCCCTTTTAGCCAAAACAACATGTGTGGTTTTAAGAATAATTAAATTTAATCACATTCCTTGCTCAATTTAGTCATCTCAAATTGCATACACTGGCATGGACTTCACTACACAGTACCTCCAACACTGGGATGGGAAAAGTAAACTTGTCCTTACTCCCAATCATGTTAGGCCAGCCACTGCATCTTTCCAAAGAAGTACTTGTTGAGTCAAAAGAATTACAATATTCTACAATGAACACACTTCTGCACATTTTAATACATGATTAGTGTTTATTTGCTAAATTTAGTATATGGGGAAATATGTGGCCTGAAAACTGGATAATATACTGTATGTCAAAAAATTTCCCAAAATGTTCATGTAATCAAATTTTGTATGTGACTATAAATATAGTATTAACACTTGATTTACGCTGAGTTATTATTCTGCATTTGAGGCTTTAGATATTGTGACTTATTTCTCTATAAAAAATTATATCACCTTTTCACAAATAAACTGTCTCAAGGATCCATACATATGGAAAATGCTAAAAAGGTCATTATATCAAGGATATGTCACAGGCAGAAAAAATGTAAAACAAATTTGCCTCATTCTTGAACTAATGTCACATACTTTTATGGTTGTGTTGGCATGTGTAAGCTGATCATGTCTGGTGCTATTAATTTTTAATGATAGTATAGCGCACATCAGTCAAGTTGAGATAAACCCAACAGATCTGATGCATTTTATTAGAAATATAGTAGTTTGTATCATTCATTTTCATATTTCTCTTCAAAACAGCCATTAGGGACAATTTTTCATGCCTCTTGTGAACATCCACAGAAGCTGACCCATATACTTTTAATAATTCTGGTTACAACACCCATTAGGCCACAAAACCAGCCTACCCATCTTAAACGTTTGGGTTGTGTTTTTACCTTTTATGTGTGTTTTCTCAGAAATGATTTCTCAACAGTAGCACTTCTTTTCAGAGCCACAGTGTTGAGTTTTCTAATTTGAAGGAGGGGTTTTCACATTGAGAAGTTCTCCCATTGAAAGCAGGGAAAGAATGTCTGTAGAGATTTTCTTCTCTGAAGCAAGAACAAATCATGATTTTATTCTCATATCTTAAGGATGTAAGTTTTAATGCTGATTATCTGACGGTAACCTTTTCAATGTCTACCAAATTGCATGGTTGCTTCCTCTCTTTAAATCATTTTTAAACCCCATTATAGGTATTCCTTGGTTATTTTTCTTTCACCTTTTAATATGAGTGAATTTTCTTCTTTCACTCACAGATTCACAAACTGTTTGATGGAGAATCATGTTCATGTTTTTCCCCCTTTGCTCTTTAATGGTGGGTAACAAACAGCTTTTAAGTGCAATACAGCCACATTATAATGAGAGTAAAACTTTATTTACAACATACTGGTCAAAATAAAGCAAAATACATATTTTTGACAGATGTAGCATAAACGTTTTTCTATAATTTAAATGACTGTTATCCCAGAATCATGATCCATCCCTACTTTGAAGAGCAACATATTTTTTGGGAACAGCTTTTGTTGGATGGAAACAGGATGGAAATGCTTGATGTTTTCCAAAGATCAGACATAGGCTATGAGGGCAGCTGAGTATTGTTTCCTCTGAGGAACTTCTGACAGACTTATTCTTCATCCTGTGTGTGTGTGTGTGTGTGTGTGTGTGTGTGTGTGTGTGTGTGTGTGTGTGTGTGTGTGTGTGTGTGTG